>JAOTOM010000808.1:0-46089 GCA_034440615.1 Ashinkailepas kermadecensis
GGTCTCCGTGTCGGCTGATGAGGCTCGCCACCCGTGCTGGTCTCCGTGTCGGCTGACTAGAGGTGGCGAGCCACCCGTGCTGGTCTCCGTGTGTCGGCTGACTAGAGGTGGCTCGTCACCCGTGCTGGTCTCCGTGTCGGCTGACCAGAGGCGGCGAGCCACCCGTGCTGGTCTCCGTGTCGGCTGACCAGAGGTGGCGAGCCACCCGTGCTGGTCTCCGTGTCGGCTGACTAGAGGTGGCGAGCCACCCGTGCTGGTCTCCGTGTCGGCTGACTAGAGGTGGCTCGTCACCCGTGCTGGTCTCCGTGTCGGCTGACTAGAGGTGGCGAGCCACCCGTGCTGGTCTCCGTGTCGGCTGACTAGAGGTGGCGAGCCACCCGTGCTGGTCTCCGTGTCGGCTGACTAGAGGTGGCTCGTCACCCGTGCTGGTCTCCGTGTCGGCTGACTAGAGGTGGCGAGCCACCCGTGCTGCCGTGTGTCGGCTGACTAGAGGTGGCTCGCCACCCGTGCTGGTCTCCGTGTCGGCTGACTAGGAGGTGGCTCGCACCCGTGCTGGTCTCCGTGTGTCGGCTGACTAGAGGTGGCTCGTCACCTGTGCTGGTCTCCGTGTCGGCTGACTAGAGGTGGCTCGCCACCCGTGCTGGTCTCCGTGTGTCGGCTGACTAGAGGTGGCTCGTCACCCGTGCTGGTCTCCGTGTGTCGGCTGACTAGAGGTGGCTCGCCACCCGTGCTGGTCTCCGTGTCGGCTGACTAGAGGTGGCCTCGCCACCCGTGCTGGCCTCCGTGTCGGCTGACTGGCTGACTAGAGGTGGCGAGCCACCCGTGCTGGTCTCCGGTGTCGGCTGACTAGCCGGCCGTGTGTCGCTCGTGCCACCCGTGCTGGTCTCCGTGTGTCGGCTGACTAGAGGTGGCTCGTCACCCGTGCTGGTCTCCGTGTGTCGGCTGACTAGAGGTGGCTCGCCACCCGTGCTGGTCTCCGTGTCGGCTGACTAAGGGGTGCTCCCGGCCTCGTGTGTCGGCTGACAGAGGTGGCGAGCCACCTGTGCTGGTCTCCGTGTGTCGGCTGACTAGAGGTGGCTCGCCACCCGTGCTGGCCTCTGTGTGTCGACTGACTAGAGGTGGCGAGCCACCCGTGCTGGTCTCCGTGTGTCGGCTGACTAGAGGTGGCGTAGCCACCTGTGCTGGTCTCCGTGTGTCGGCTGACTAGAGGTGGCTCGTCACCCGTGCTGGTCTCCGTGTGTCGGCTGACTAGAGGTGGCTCGTCACCCGTGCTGGTCTCCGTGTGTCGGCTGACTAGAGGTGGCGCGCCACCCGTGCTGGTCTCCGTGTGTCGGCTGACTAGAGGTGGCTCGTCACCCGTGCTGGTCTCCGTGTGTCGGCTGACTAGAGGTGGCGAGCCACCCGTGCTGGTCTCCATGTGTCGGCTGACTAGAGGTGGCTCGTCACCCGTGCTGGTCTCCGTGTGTCGGCTGACTAGAGGTGGCGAGCCACCCGTGCTGGTCTCCGTGTGTCGGCTGACTAGAGGTGGCGAGCCACCCGTGCTGGTCTCCGTGTGTCGGCTGACTAGAGGTGGCTCGTCACCCGTGCTGGTCTCCGTGTGTCGGCTGACTAGAGGTGGCTCGTCACCCGTGCTGGTCTCCGTGTGTCGGCTGACTAGAGGTGGCGAGCCACCCGTGCTGGTCTCCCGTGTGTCGGCTGACTAGAGGTGGCTCGTCACCCGTGCTGGTCTCCGTGTGTCGGCTGACTAGAGGTGGCTCGTCACCCGTGCTGGTCTCCGTGTGTCGGCTGACTAGAGGTGGCTCGTCACCCGTGCTGGTCTCCGTGTGTCGGCTGACTAGAGGTGGCGAGCCACCCGTGCTGGTCTCCATGTGTCGGCTGACTAGAGGTGGCTCGTCACCCGTGCTGGTCTCCGTGTGTCGGCTGACTAGAGGTGGCGAGCCACCCGTGCTGGTCTCCGTGTGTCGGCTGACTAGAGGTGGCTGCCACCGTGGCTCGTCACCCGTGCTGGTCTCCGTGTGTCGGCTGACTAGAGGTGGCGAGCCACCCGTGCTGGTCTCCGTGTGTCGGCTGACTAGAGGTGGCTCGTCACCCGTGCTGGTCTCCGTTGTGTCGGCTGACTAGAGGTGGCTAGCCACCCGTGCTGGTCTCCGTGTGTCGGCTGACTAGAGGTGGCGAGCCACCCGTGCTGGTCTCCGTGTGTCGGCTGACTAGAGGTGGCTCGTCACCCGTGCTGGTCTCCGTGTGTCGGCTGACTAGAGGTGGCGAGCCACCCGTGCTGGTCTCCGTGTGTCGGCTGACTAGAGGTGGCTCGTCACCCGTGCTGGTCTCCGTGTGTCGGCTGACTAGAGGTGGCGAGCCACCCTGTGCTGGTCTCCGTGTGTCGGCTGACTAGAGGTGGCTCGTCACCCTGTGCTGGTCTCCGTGTGTCGGCTGACTAGAGGTGGCGAGCCACCCGTGCTGGTCTCCGTGTGTAGGCTGACTAGAGGTGGCGAGCCACCCGTGCTGGTCTCCGTGTGTCGGCTGACTAGAGGTGGCGAGCCACCCGTGCTGGTCTCCGTGTGTAGGCTGACCAGAGGTGGCGAGCCACCCGTGCCGGCCGCCTGCTGGCTTCTGTGTCAGCTGACCAGAGGTGCCTCCCCATCCGTGCTGGCCGCCTGCTGGCTCTGTGTCGGCCGACCAGAGGTACCTCCCCACCCGTGCCCGACTCTCTGTGTCGGCCGACCAGAGGTACCTCCCCACCCGTGCCCGACTCTCTGTGTCGGCTGGCGGAGGCAGCATTCTCCGTCGAGAACACCGAATTAAGAGATTGCGTGCCCTGTCGGAATTTTCAAGCTGCTGTCCACGTGAGGACCGAAAGTTACTTTTTGACCTAACATGACACTGAAGTCCCGCAAAGTGTTTGCATTCTCCACGGCAGTGTTTTCAATTGCACTGGTAGTTTCAATTCGAAATGTCTTCAGAGTCATCCGGAAGCGATTTGCACTCGCTAGAGTTCAAATTCAGCTTCCAAACCTGAACAGTCGGTGAAGGCATGGAAGTGCACAGGCTGCGGAATTGTCATTCGTTGGGTGTGTCATTCGTTGGGTGTGTCATTCGTTGGGTGTGTAATTCGTTGGGTGTCATTCGTTGGGTATCTTAGACTTGGGGGAGACTAGTGGGAACAGCCAGTGTTGTATTGGCTGAGGGGAGATGTGCGGCGTCCGATGTCTTGTCAACCTATCTGAGCGAGGTATTCCCGTGAGTAACCATAAATGGTTTTCAGAGGGATCATTCCTTGCGGCATATAATGAGCAAGTGAACTTTTAACAGCAAACTGTTGCTACAGTGGCATCTAGCAGCAAATTGCTTTCACATTAACCCAGCATCTCGACAAAGTTCGCTCCTGTTAAATTAATTTCCTCGACTAGGCATTTTGTTCATTACTGAGCTTCAGCTTACCTATTAAATGCCTATGGGTATCCACCATCTTAATTTAATGACAGAGTATACATAGACGTATGTTATATGATTCAACCCAGGAAATTTCTTAACTACATCGCGTGTTCTCAAAAACATTGGCACTTTGGGTCGTCGTGCATTTTGCGTGTAGAAAGGATCGGTCTTTTGAACAAATTATGGCGTTAATGAAGACCGCGGCACTAAGTGCATCAGTAATTCCCTAGTATTGGGCATAGTAGCAAGCCTCCAGTTTTATCACCATGAAATAATCATTCCTTTTGTGTTTTGCTTCACGTGCCACCAGCGTGTTCAATTCACATTACTACAGCTCTATGGCTTTGTGGATCCATGTTTCCGACATATATGTCGGATATACACAATCATGGCATACCATGATTGTGACTATGAGTGGGGATTGGCATCGGCTTCCTTCAGTACGAACACGGACCATTGCTGTTAATTCTGTGCTTGTCTGATGGCTTCCAGAACAGCATTGATGTGCCGCTGACGCTCCGCGTTGTGCCTCCACAGCCGGTGGGCGGCCTCAAGGGCGGCGACTCGGCGCACTTCGAGTGCACGCTGGTGCCGGTGGGCGACCCGACCATGAAGGTGGAATGGTTCCACAACAGCAAGGCGCTGCGCCACTCGTCGCGCATCAAGTGCGTCTCCGACTTCGGCTACGTGGTGATGGATCTGGCGTACGTGCAGACCGAGGACTCGGGCGAGTACATGTGCCGCGCCACCAACAAGTACGGCTCGGACGAGACGCGCGCCACGCTCGGCTGCGTCGGCAAGGGCGGCGTGCTGTGGGACTCGCTGCAGCCGCAGTCGCTGCAGCGCATCAGCGAGCTGGAGATGCAGCCGCAGCGGGCCGCCGCGCCGGCCGCCGGCGTCCCCGAGGCGCCCGTGTTCCGCACGCAGATCGACGAGATCGCCGGCATGCAGGAGGGCCACTCGGCGCACTTCGAGGCGCGTCTCACGCCCGTCACCGACCCCGACCTGGTGGTGAGTGGCGGCCGCGCCGTCATCGCCTCATCGAGGGCAGTTATTTTTGACAATTATTTGGGTGAGGAGCATTGCATGGAGGCGATGAGGGGATCCGAAGGTTTAGGGCGGCACGCCATGGGGTCCCATGTTAACACGCGCCCTGGAGGGCTTCTGAAAATTACGCGCACTGGAGGGGGGGCGGATTCCGCCCCCCCCCCCTAAGATCTCGGCTTCTAGTAAAGCTGGAGGAACGAAATTCGCAGGGTGGATGGGTACGGTAGTGAACTCTATTGTGTGCAAATTTGATTACCTTAGGTCAATATCTTCAAGGTCAAATGAGGTCAAATTTGCAAAATGTTCTGGTTTTGCGTGGATTGGCTTGTCATCGTTATGGATCGCTGTGATTGTGTTTAAATGCTCCAAAATGGGCATCAATGATGTTTTGGACATTACTAATGATGCAATGCAGATGCTAGACCAAACATTTGACCTCAGGTCACCTATATAGCACCACTTTATCAGGTCAGTTACCTGTTCCAGTTACCGGAACCGGGCCGCCCCCCGACTGCTCCGTCGGGCAGCTCGGAGCAATCGGCTTCGTGAAGAAAAGAGTGAAGTACATGAATATAGTATGGAAACGCAATGACAAACAGTACAAATGACAAACAGTAGTGCATTTATGACAACATTCCAGTTGATCAAGTTTGGTTCCATTAACCTGTCATGAACTTGACCTGACTTGACCTCGGTGACCTAACATGACCTTGAAACTATATAGCATATCAATATACATCAAACAAGTCGCTAGTGTTGCCAAGAACACTTCCCTTTTGCGAATATACGGGAAGCACATCAGCGCCGAATTTTGTGGGCTGGCGCTAGAAATTTGTTTGACTTTAACGGCCCTTAACTTGAAAACGTTTCGGCCGATTTCCATTTTTCTTGCTTTAAACGACGTGCCGTTCATTTCTAAGCAGGTACGCAGAAAATCGCGTATATCGACTGTTAAAATCTGCAGGTATTTACGAAAAATCGGATGGGTGGGCGGATTTCGCTCCCCCCGCCCCGCCCCTTCCAGTGCGCGTGTTAAAAGTTGACATAGCCTCCTTCAGAGGAATTTATTTTAGAAAATTGTTTGGGGAGGAACAATGCATGGAGGCAAGACCTGACGTTTTATGGTAACACGCCGTGGGGTTCAATGTTAAAAGTTGAAATTATTGGGGACCAAACCAATATTGGGGGCGGGGCTCCTCAAAAGTATGCAAATCGACCTCGATCGATCGTCACCTCAAAGCCCATGCTCATGCTGTCCGGTCATTGAGTAGGCAGCCATGACCTATACGATGTTCTTGAAGTAATTATGTTTGATATGAGATGGCTTTAAGTTGCATTTACTTCAAGGATAAATAATTGAATGCCTCTAACACATTTCATCTTCTGTGATTGTGTATACCTTTGGCTGTTCTCTACTCAGTTCATGGGCGGAGACTTGCCCTCAGGCTTGGGATGTACAATGTATTACGATTCCAGAATAACTAATGTACGCCATAGGTTTCATGTTAAAATTGCTCCCACCGGGATGTACTAGCACCCACCCTCGGTACCACCGGAATCTCTACCTATGACTTTGTTAATCGATTATAACGCTTGATAATACTTCTACCCTCTGTCAATACTGTTCATTTGTAACACCTATAGCCGTAAAGTTACAAGCTAAAAACCGATGTTTGACGTCGAGGTGCATTGGCATAATCAAGCAGTTATTGATCTATGTTTACACACAGGAGTTTCCACCTCCGTCATGTGATTGGTGCGTTTTTTGTGGCGAAGACGTCACGAATTACCGCCCAAGCTCAGTGGAAGCCTCCCCAGTTCCCACAGTTCCTCTGCCGAGAGCCGCATGCTTTTCCACACGCTAGTACTGCAATGTTGTGGGGGTCGTGCCGACCTTCTTGCGCTCTCAACACGCGCCAACTGCCACGTGCCACGTGCTCGACGTCTGGCACGTGACACGTGACTAACTGCCGCCATGCTCCTTCAAAGGTTGAGTGGTACAGAAACGGCGTCAAACTGCCGACCGGCCACCGCTTCAGAACGTTCCACGACTTCGGCATCGTGATATTGGACATCCTCTACTGCTACGCCGAGGACTCGGGCGTGTACGAGTGTCGCGCCGTCAACAAGGTCGGCAGCGACGTCACCAAGGCCAGTCTGCGCTGCGGCAGCAAGGCCAACCTGATCCTGACGCCGCAGATGCCGCAGGTGAGGTGCCCTTCCGACCTGCACGTGTTGCAACACCGCTGGTCGGCTGGAGCCGAGCTTGGCTTTCATGCAGGGACAGCTAGATTCACAGGCCGACGTTGCGGTTTCGTGTCCGGTTGCGCGTACGTCGTGGTGAGTGTAGGTATGCTAGACGGGTTGTCGCTGCCATGGTATGCTATCTCGCCGTTGTGTCAGATTCCCCTGGTATATCTGAGACACCAATTTGCTGACGTGATATTTCGGGAAGAAACCCTGGTGTTGCCTGAATTCTAGCTCAATGGCACACGCCTGCTACAGGCGGCCTAGCCATGAAATAGGTCCCCTCACCTCACCTTTCACCACTTTCTCTTCGATCTGACTAGCTAATTTATGGAAAGAAATGCTTGTCTTGACATCATGCTACGCGGCTTTAGTATTTGCATTGCTATGAAGATGCTTGGAAATAATTTCGCGTTCATGGATTTGAGTACAGTTTTCGTTTCGTTTGGTGGAGTCGGATAGTTTTGGTATTGCCAACTTCACATTCGGTTACGTGACGCTGCATAGTAATTGGTGCAAGCAAAGCACTATTTGGCTGCTTGTGATTCGGTATGTCCATGTGGCAGGACAGTACTTCCGTCAGCTGTTAGCTGCAGTTTTTGTTTTCTCATCATCCTGATAAGTGTTGGCGACGATGAGTGGCGGACCCCGATCCCCAGTCTGTTGTGCTGTACATGAGTGGCGGTGCGCGAGGCAGCTCGGCCACGGAACTGGTGGTGCTGGTGGTTATTGGTTTTACGACACGTCGACCGTTCAGTCGTGTAGCGTCGCCAATCTCTCACGCCGATTGGTCGCGGGCGGTAGCGACAGGTGAGACTCGAACCCACAATCTTTCGATTGTGAGACGAGCAGCTTACCCCTAGACTACTCGTCCCCTATTCACGGGACTGGGCCGCGCCGCAGGAGATGAGCGGGGCGCTGGACAAGATCCAGGAGCTGGAGGACGGCTCGCGCCGGCTACGGCCGCCCGCCGTCGAGGACAAGCCGCGGCAGGCGCCGCGCTTCGTGCAGCCGTTCAACAACGTCGACGACCTGCGCGAGGGAGAGAACGCCCACTTCGAGGCGCGCCTCACGCCCACCGACGACGCCACGCTCAAGGTGGGGCTGCGGTCACGCGAGGTCACGCTGGGGGCGGGTCCTTGTGTGAAGGTCGGACTCAGGTGGTCCAGGGTCAAGGTCGCACTCAAGGTAGGTGAAAAGATCGCTTTCTAGTTGAGCTCCAGGCTCAAATAGCATTGTCCCACTCAAGGTAGGCCGGACAGGGGAGGGTTTTGCCGAAATGTTCTAGAGTGGGGTGGGAGGCGGCGGTAAGGGGTGCTGACAGATCCAGGAAGCCACCAGGGCCATGCCCCACCCTTGAGCCTGGAAGGTGGGGACGTAATATCTGCTGCCCCGTTATGCTTAGCTGTACTTTCTGGGCCAGGCCAGCATGTTGAGTATAAGCTCGAGCACCATGCGACGCCTCGGGCACCGCGCGACGAACCTGGCGCATTTCCTTGTGGACCTTCAGTTTCGCTTCTCATTTGCCGTGCCACTCTTCAGTAAGCATCTCCTCTCGTGTGCTTTTGTTCACAGCCGGGACCCGCAGAGTCTTGTGTGGCCAGAGTCTTGTCTAACCTGGCCGCCCGAGGATTCGCTGAACGTGACACTTGTGTCTGTATGATGTCGTGTGCGCTTGCTGCACGTGGAGCGTAATCACTCTCGTGTCTGCCCGATTGACGGCCGTCTGTGTGTGGGTGTTTTCGCCGGGGTGCGAATTTCCGAGGCGGCTGGAGGCCGGCCCGACGGCTGCCCTGGTCACGGCTTGGTGGCGCTTGGTGTCGACTGATGTTGTGCGGCGGTCCCGCTGTGCAGTAGGGCGGTGCGTAAAAGTACAATCCGAACATTAAGAAATGTTTTCCAGATTGCGCTTCTCTCGATTTCGTGACATCTATTTATTTGTGCACATTTTTATATCGATATACTTGCGGGAAGGGAGAGGTAGGCAGAAATAGTGTTGGGACGGAGAGGGAGAGGTGACATATAAAGTGAATGAATGTCTGCAAAAAGCTCAGTTGTTCGGGCACCAGTGTGCACTGGTCTCCCCTCTCCTGGCAAGACAGGATTCCAGTTGCTTCACGGGCTCGCATAGCCCCCGGCTGGTGTGGTTATCAGCAACTGGCCCGATAAGACCGGCAACGCAATTCTGGAGTGGCCGTATCGGTGCCCGGATGGCACGTAACACTCTCGGTCAAGAGTCTGTCCTGAAACTGGAATTCACGGATCGGGTGGCGGCGCCAGTGATCACGCAACAAGCTCTGCTCAGCACAGGATTCTGATTCACAAAGCTACCGCAGCAAAAATTAGCACTAAATTTACATTTATAAACATAACGACTGCAAATGGGAGGCTTGTGCCGTCAAATTAAGATTACGAAACAGCTTCTTAGCTTCCCTGTTTCACGGCTAGCTACAGTCCGACCACATTACTGACCACCCGACTGACCAGGGCTTTCCATAATATGTTAGCTGCTGGGCAATGGTCCCTGCAGCCGCTGAACGTCTCCCATTGCTGTAGTATTACCGCGCGAGCCGGAGGTGGTTGGACAGGGACTGTGTTCCTCGCAGTAGCCAATGGACGCCCCCCCCCCCCCCCCCCCCCCACCCCCGCCCGGTCAAACCCCCTTGGAGGCACTGCTGTTGTTATTTGAGCCTCACAGCGCTTCGACGAGTCCTTGGTCATTCGCGCTCAGTGAAGAGGCATTTCGTTGCAGGGTTCAAATCAACTGCGGGGGCCCGGGGCCCTCCCAAACGTAAACAAAACGACGCCCACGACTTCGCCGTTGTAGAGAATCGCAAAATTAGCATAGCACTTGAAGTCAACACAGCACTTGAAAATATTAAATGTGCGTAAGTTTGCACGTGATTCTGTGCGTCGCGTAAAAACGTGGAAATCGTCTCCGAAAAATTGGTTTACGTGAAAAAGGTCCATTTTTCAAGGACGATGCCGTGTAGAAACCGGGTAGTGAAGGTACTGGAGGTACTTTAAGCTGGAGCGACTGCAAAACAAAATTGCAAACAGGAAATCAGGAAATCCCTCCAGAAACCCAACTGACATAACTTCGACTAGAAATAGGCTACGACGCATTCAAACAAAAACCTTGTTAAGAAATACACAGACACACTTTCTATCACAACTTAATGCGCTTTTCACACAAACAACCAGACTTGAGACTACATAATATACATTTTTCCCAGACGAGCATCAACAATGCTAGACGACACTTCAAGGGACACCGACACTCACATCCCGTCAATAAGCAAAGCATATTTCCAGCGACCCCTTATTCCTCAAACTTCTAGGAAATGATAAACTTCCACCGACTGTCCGAAAACATGCTTCACTCAACACCTTTAAACAGAAAGTTGCTCTGATCTATTTTGCTCCCTGTCGCCCCTCATTACTTTTCATTTGGCAGCAACTTCAGAAACTGCCTTCACACACAAATCAGAGCTTTTGCAATATCCGTCAACGCATATCTCCATCAGTTGCAAAAAAAAAGAACAGTGCCACCATCATGTCAGTGTGATTTCCGCCCCGCACTTCGATCTCCACAGCCCTATGTAAAACATGCCAACACACATCCTCTTCAGCTCACCGAGCTACTCCATGACGACAGTACTCTCCTTCCATGAACACATATTCTCAGTCTGCTCGCTCATGGCATCACTTTGTCCGGTGGAGAGTCGAGACGTCGCTGCGTGCTTCCGGGACTAAAATACAGGTGCTATGTCTCTTCGACGAGCTGCTGTGGAGGGCGGGGGTGCGATCGCGAGGCAACACTGAACCACAGCAGCGCCAGCAGAGCGAAATACCGTGGTGGCGGTCATTGCCAGTGTAACACAGTGCGCTGCGATTGTTCATCGCGTGTGAACTGCCACCTGTCGGCACAGCCACACACTAGGTGTTGTGTTGTCGCTCACAGGTGGCGGCAGCGTGCGGCTGCCGTGGCAGTTGTGCCAGTCAGCTGACCGGTGAGGGTGTGGCACTGAACTTGGGCGTCGCCGGCCGCACCTGCAGTGTCGCACTGTGTTGTGGTGTGCGGACGTTGGCCGGGGTCAAAGTGATCTGGATTGTGCTTCTTGGGTTGACATTGGAAGATCAAGCAAGGAGAGACGCCGATGCAAGCAGTGGCATGAAGAAAGTTATGCTTGACGATCGAGCAGTCCACCATCACTGGGGGCATGGACGTCGCCCCGGATTTTCGATATGGTGCGGGAGTGGTTTTGGGTCGATTTTTGCATACAACGCCATGAGCGTACAGCTAAGTTTCACGAAGTCTAGGGACACGGACGAATGCTAAGCTTTCCGTCCCCTAACGTGGCGACGCCCACGACTGGGAGTGCACTCCGTCCAATTTAAAGATTCGTTCAATTCGCCCAATCCGTCCCCTTAGTCGGTTCGTCTCAATTTAAAGAACTTAAAGATGGGCGCTAAATGATCACGCTTTGGTCGAAACGCCCCTAAACCCAAATAACAACACAGAACCTAAAGAATGTATCCATCAAATCGTCTTGTATTTCGGATCCTTGATGCAGTAACTTTAGTCTGTTTTACAGCGGAACTGTGCTCTCAGGTCACGTGGTCTCAGGAACGAGATAGAGGTAGAAGACCCGGCATAGTGATCTGCATAAATTAAAAGCGACCAGCAAATATAATTATCACATCAGTTTTGATAACGAAATAGGTTTTACTATTGATGCTGCTGAAATAAGTAGAATTAAACTTACGAATATCAGCAGATTGCAATACGCTTTCTAATTTACGTCAAGACTGCACTCAGCTCTACGGTATCTGGCAGCGGACGGATGACTGCCAGATGACAAATTGGCGCTGTGGTTAAATTAGCGAAGGATGCGGTTATAAGCCAACTTCCTGAGCAACGGTAGAGAAAATGATAACAAAAGTACACTTAATCGATGTCAACCAAGTTTATAAATCCAAACCTGATACTGCCGACATGCTCACGCCGCACAACTAATAAATAATCACAGCACATCCCACGAGTATGACGCTCATGCACCGACTGATTTGTTGCCTGCCGCGTACTGGGATATAGGTTACGGAATATAAAATGGTTTAAGGAACATTATACTAAAACAATCAGTCTAAAATAGTTTTACTCTCACCACCAAGAAACAAGTTTTGTCAATGAAAAAGTTCAGACAGTTGAGTGAAATCAATTCTTGTTAATAATAAATGTTCTTAGATGTACTTTTGTAGTTCATGTCTGGAATGTTTAGTTGAAGCAAGGAATGACTTGGAAGGATGTAAAGCGACTAGACGGAAGAGCAAATTGACGCTGTAAAACCGACTTATGTTTATCTTGTTTTGCTGTCCACTCAAGATGCACAGCGAACGTTGCATGATCAAAACAGGCATGCTATAAGCATGCCGGGAGTACCTACCAGTCGCAGGATGAGCTGTAATACAGCTACATCGCACCCACACTTTTCCGACTCGCAATAAAAAGCCGTCACACATCGTTAAGTGGAGTCGGCGCTTTTGGCCGAAACATTACACAATGCTGACTTTAAATACTATATTTGGCCTTCAAAAAATGTTCAGCCCGGAAACAAGCCATGGAGTCAGTGAGAGATGCATTCACTTGGCTTAAGAATTAGGTTGAAATGTCGAGAAAAAAACTCTGAAAATGTATCTGCTAAGCAAACGGTTTTGAGTAAAAAATAGTTGTGGACATGAAAATAGTTGTTATTCAAGCTAAGCTCACAAATGTATTACAAATTTAGATGTGTGCAAAATACAATATAAAATTTGCTCCCTGCTCTGCTCGTTCCATACAGTATCTCAAATATATCAAGCATCATTTGCAGTCAAATGACTGAACCGTAAGCACATTTACTTGTCATAGAGAACATGGTATTACTAATTTAGAAGCACCTGAAGCTTTTTTGCATGCGCGAACAGCACCTCAAACATTACCTACTTGCTCCATATGGATACGCCAATGCCAAGTAATACAGGAGAGGACAGGAGGTGCAGGCTGGAGCCACAATCTATCAACAGTAGCAAGTTGTTTGTCCAAAATATCTAGTAGTTCCTCATTTTGGTGGGCAACTGGTTCAGTGTCCAGAGTGCAATCAAGAAGGCCCTTGTGGCTCATAGTTGCACTAATATTTTATGTCTGTCTTATTTTCTATATCAGCTTAAAATGAAGGGGTAGGCATGGGTGTCAGTCGTCTCTGTCGCCTGGCCTCTGTCGCCTGTCCTCTTTCGCCTGGCATCTGTCGCCTGGCCTCTATCGCCGTCTCTGGTCGCCTGACATCTGTCGCCTGGCCTCTGTCGCTGCCTCTGACGTCACCTCTGCCCGACAGACCGAGTGGTACCACAACGGTCGGCCCCTGAAGGCGTCCAGCAGGTTCCGCACCCTGTGCGACTTCGGCTTCGTCATCCTCGAGATCTCGCCGGTGTACCCGGAGGACAGCGGCGACTACACGTGCCGCGCCTACAATTCCGCCGGCGAGGCCACCAGTGCCGCCACCATGTCCTGCACCAGTGAGTGTCGGCGTCATTGCCGGTCTCGTGATTGCAGTGGCGCGTCCAGGAGGTCTTCAGGGAGAAGGTCGAGAGGTGACCTTTTCGGAAGGCTATTGAGAAGCAGAAATGTTGCGTTGTGGGGTGGTTAACTTGTTTTTATTTCGACAAGGAAGCAGGGCGATATTTTGTCAAGTTTTCGAGCAATATATATAGAGTACGCGGAGTAGTGAGTAAAATGTGACGAGAACTGGTGTGCTGGATCACCCGTTAAATGCACCTATCTGCCGATGTCCTCCGAACTTCTTCTACGGCGGATTTGATCTGTGCGTCTATTGGCCATCCATTCCGACCAATCGCTTGCGTCGATGGCCTGAGGATGAGTCTGGATGTCACATAGCAAGCACGTTGTGAAGTTGCCATCTGGAGGTTGTGTGTCGTACCTGCCTTTTACGCTAGGAGAATGGAGGCATTTCTGTTATCCATGTAAGGTAGTTGGCACACACAAAGGTTCTCTCCAGGAAAGGCTGATTCTGGGTCGTTTGCTCTTAATAATGGGCTTCGAGGAGGGGTGCGGGGTGTAGCAGTGTCCTATAATTCCAAAATGTACGTGGAAATCAATAGCTCATGGAAGTTTGCTTTGACCTCCTCGAACAGTTTTTAGTTTCTGATTTGTAGTCTGTAAATTATGACTGACTTCAACTACATTAGTTGATCCAGTTTTTACGACACTCCAGTTTGCCATGATTATCATGAAAACGTTTTCCTAACAACTGCCATCTTTCTCATTTTGTATTTTTGGGTGTATTGTTGCTGACTTCTTTCGAGAGCATAGCTGGCTTTGACCTCCCGGGCTCATACTCTTCCAAAAAATAATGCCAGGACACTGGCGTGGTAGGCGTAGTTACCTGCCTCTGAACCAGTGTCGCTCGCTGAGAGTTACAATGGCGCGCTACTGAGACGTTTCGGTTATGTGTATCTGCATTTGGTGTTGCTCCGCCCGCGGCACTTGTGCTCCTCCCCGCCCCTTTCCCGTCATCGTGGTATTATGCTGATCGAATACGATTTAGGGAACATTAAGTAGCGCTGCCTTGGGGACAAGTGGGCGATGGTTTCCTCCAGAGGCCACTTTCACTCCTGAAGTAAAAATTGTTTTTGCATGGTACTTTTCGGCTGAGTGCCGGACAGCGTTACAATGATTGAAAGCGTTGTTGCAATGAATAACGTTGGGCTGTATTTTCAGGCAAGCGCAATATTGTTCTGGAGTCCCAGCTGCCGAAGGGCATGGAAAAGGCAATGGAGAAGATCGCTGAGCTGGAGGGGCTGGGTGTGAAGCCAGTGGATGTACCTGAGCCAGAGGAGGTAGGACGGATTACGGTGCTATTGTTGAGAATAAGCTCGCATTATTTTATGTAATATACATAGGTTTAGTGAAATTGTACTCCGTAATAAGGGTTATATATTAGGCGCGACATCACAGCTCGAACGAGTCTTGCTTGAACTAGGCGAAACATCAACTTGAGCAGACTGAATTACGCTTTTCAGTGTCTCATTATCCTCCAACATCTCATTAACTCACGGAATAACACGAACTTGTAGCTTTTTTCCTAAAAGCGCCGCACCAAATTGTATGAATGTAATGCACAACATTATGTACACCAAATTATGTTTAATGCTATCATAGCACATACACACATATACATATATATATGCATGTAAGTATGCAGATCCATAACTTTTTCCAAATGATTGGGTGTGTTCACGCTAGCCATGTGGGTGGGGGGCTTGAGGACTCCCAAAAGTATGTAAAGTTCCACCCTGTATACGTGTATGTATATATACAGTATACCATATGTATGTTTATATATATACACACACATTATATATATATGAACATTCGGTATCAGAACAGCTTCGGGTACGGCACAGTGTACCTCTTCTCGTCGATTCTGGGTGCTGAGTGCTCCGTGCTCATTGTTCGGTGTTCCACGGTGGGTGCTCCGTGCTCTGTGGCCGGTGATCCGTGCTCTATGATCGGTGCCGTTTTGACGCCGGTGCCCGGCGTCAGGGAGCCGCGCCCAAGTTCGTGACGTCGCCGACCGACCTGAGTCTGGTGGAGAATCAGCTGGCGCACTTTGAGTGCCGACTGACGCCGACCGCCGACCCAACCATGCGGGTGGAGTGGTACCACAACGGCCGGCCGCTCTCGTCCGGCTCGCGCATCCGCAGCATCAACGACTTCGGGTACGGCCTGGTGTCCTGGTGGTGAGGCGGGGCGGGGGAGCTGTCGCCCCCGCAGAGTGCAGCTCTGTGTACAGCGGTGGGAGATGGAGGGGCTGTCGGCCCCCCGGCCAGTGGGTGGTGGGGTCTGAGATGCGGCTCTGTTTACAGCGGTGAGAGCTGGAGGGGCTGTCGGCCCCCGGCCAGTGGGCAGTGGGGGTCCGAGATGCGGCTCTGTGTACAGCGGTGGGATATGGAGTGCTGTCGGCCCCCGGCCAGCGAGCGATGGGGTCTGAGATGCGGCTCTGTGTACAGCGGTGGGATATGGAGCGCTGTCGGCCCCCGGCCAGCGAGCGATGGGGTCTGAGATGCGGCTCTGTGTACAGCGGTAGGGAGCGGGAGTGAAAGCAGCCGGTGGGAGGTGGTAGCTGGTGTACGGCTCACGTCCGGTGAAAGCTCTCTGGCCTTCAGGCAGTACTGACCAGTAGGATCTCGGCTGACCGGCGTTTTAACTCGCAGAAATGAATAGCAACGACTGTTCAATGTGGTGACAGAAGTGTTCATATGCTTGCGCGTGATTACATTGGCCGCACTCAGTCGAGATCGAGCGGTGCCAAGTCAACCAGGCTGCAAGTGGCGGCCCGTACCGCCTATAATCATGCATCGCTCAACGGCCGCTTGCCGACGAGGTGTGGCCGCCTGTGACCAGGCGTAGCGATGCGTGACCAGGTGTGACGGGCAACGGCAAAACGTGACGGCTCGTGACAAAGTGTGACGGTGGAATGTGACGCCGCAGGTACGTTATTCTGGAGCTCGGAGGCATCTACCAGCGCGACGCCGGTCTCTACATCTGCAAGGCGGTCAACAAGCACGGAGAGGCGACCGTGTCGTGCACGCTCACCGTCAAGGTGAGCGGCTGCTGGCTAACTTGCGGCTTCCAGTGTCTTGCCAACGTTTGAGGACGCAGGGCTCGGCGTGATGCGGGGCTGACGTGGGTAGCATCCGTCGGCAGTCGCAGAGAGTGGTGGGAATATTCTGTTATGTGGTGGGTTTGGTGGTAATTGGCGCGTCCATGGTGTCTGTACAGTAATTGTATAGGCATTTTCAACTCCGAGACAAGGTGGTGCAAAGGACATGCGTTGGGAAATGTAGACATCTGTGGGAAGGACATTCCATTTCATGTGTTCCTCCAAATTGATAGGGGAAGGGGGTAGGGAAAACTAAAAAAGGGGAAAAAGGGCGACGGTGACATAACCAACCAACCAAATTGTTAAAAGGGAACACAAAGTGACAAACTATGGTTCACATTTGTCACCTAAGAATTATGTCAGCTTGCGTATAGCATTTCATACTTGACCGTCGTTTCCTGATATTGCAGCCGTGGTAGGCTGATGAATACAGCTTTGATGCCCTTCAAGTCTTCCTGTTCGTATACCTGTTTATCGTGTTTGATGAGGTGGGTCAGTCTCCGATAAATAGGTCCGTAGTTGAGTGGCAAGCAGGCCGTCTCTCACAGCCGATTGTGCCACGGCGCCTGGCCACGCTCGTCTCGTCCTCAAACATGCGCCATATCTTTGCTCGGTTTGTCACGTTAGTCAAACGCTACATACCGGTACCCTGGTTTGTTCTTCACTGGACTGAATAGGAAGCCACAATAAAGTGTCAGCTGTGTGTAGATGTTCGAAATCATTGCGGTGCTTTTTTGGTTCGATCGTTATTTCTACTTCAGTGCTCCTCGAAAACTGACACTAATCCGGTACGAAGAAGGCACTGCATAACCGAAACAATCTCACGCAGGGTTGGATTTGTATTTTTGGGGGAATCCTGGATTTGGAAAGGTTTTTTTTGTTCGGGCTCTCACTTTCGGATAGGGCATTTTTATTTTTAGCGTCGGAAACTCGTTTTGTACTTCCGTATTTTGGGTACTACCTTATTTTGCCTTATACTATAGAAATGTATGGCATTAGAAATAGCATTTAACAAGTGGACCAATGCAAATCCGTGAGTGTCACATGTATCCATATTTTTTCCACAACTATGCAGTATATTATTGCTCAAGTGATAGCACGAGATGATGAATCCACATGACTGGACGTTTTCATTAAACAAGTAGCAGTTTTGTGAAATTTCCTTGTAAAAAAGAAACACCATTCAGCTGAATAGCGAGAAAAAAGGAGGACAATTTCCTGGAGAGGACAACAATGTTCTGAACACCAACAACCCAGAACAGTGCCGCTTCTACAGCCCCGATCTGATCGACGTGCATGCTCTCCGCCGCTGCAGGGCCGACAGAACGTCATCCTGGAGCCGCAAATGCCGCACGACATGGCCGGCATCCGCCAGCTGGAGGACTCGCTGCTGAAGGCGGAGCCGGCGCCCGAGCAGGAGGAGAAGCCCGACCCGCCGCGCTTCGTCACCGAGCTGCAGAACCAGGACAGCCTGTACGAGGGCCAGGCGGCGCACTTCGACTGTCGGCTGCAGCCGGTCGGCGACCCCAGCATGCGGATCGAGTGGTTCTTCAACGGCCGCCCGCTCGACACCGGCTCCAGGTGACAGTGTCGGGGCGGCCGCCCCGTGCGCACGAGCGTGGCCAACAGGTGGTCATGGCGGTGGGTGCCCGGTGCCCGCGAGGTCGGGCACCGGGCAACGACGGGGAAGATGCTGTGCGACTGCCGGACGGACACTGGGTAGCGATGAAGCACATTTCTAGTGGGTACCGAGCATGCGCCAGGTAGCCAACAGGCATGCGTTCGGAAACCACACGTCAGCTCCCGGTAGCCAGCGGGCAGACACTCGGTAGCCAATAGGCATGCGTTCGGAAACCACACGTCAGCTCCCGGTGCCAGCGGGCAGACACTCGGTAGCCAACGGCATGCGTTGAAACCACACGTCAGCTCCCGGTAGCCAGCGGGCAGACACTCGGTAGCCAACAGGCATGCGTTCGGAAACCACACGTCAGCTCCCGGTAGCCAGCGGGCAGACACTCGGTAGCCAATAGGCAGACACCCTGTAGCCAATAGGCAGACTTTCGGTTGCAAATAGGCAGACACTCGGTAGCCAGCAGGCAGCTGTAGACTCTCGGTAGCCAGCAGGAAGACATTCTGTAGCTAGCAGGCAGACACTCGGTAGCCAGCAGGAAGACACTCTATAGCCAATAGGCAGACTCTCTGTATCCAGCGGGCAGACATTAGTTAGCCAATAGGCAAACACTCGGTAGCTAATAGGCAATCTCTCGATAGCCAATGGGTGACACTCGGTAGCCAATAGGCAGACGTCCGTTGTCCAATAGGCATACGTCCGTTAGCCAATAGGCATATGCTAGCCAGTAGGCACACGTCCGTTAGTCACTGGGCAAACATCAGGAGCAGCCGTTCCAGGCATGTTTGGGCAACGAATGCGTGTAGTCTGCCGGAAGACGGGGTGGCCACCGGCAATCACACGGCAGCTGCCACGAGCGTGGGTTGGGCTGGGTGCCTGCGGGTGTTATTCACCTGCCTGGTTACACCCCTGTACACATAGCTCACCTTTCGCCAGGATGCACGCAGCGACATTCTGTGTGTGCGAGTGCGTGTGTGTGTGTTGTTACATGGGCTCGGAGACAAACGCTTGCGGTGGGAGCCCTTGGAGAATTGATCACCTCTAGGTTCGTTTCTGGGTGTCGGAGGCTGTTTGGCGTTGTTTTCGTGTTCTTCATTGAAATAAGAAAATACGTTATCAGTAACGTGTCACAGTTTATTTTTGTTCTTATCGAGAACAAGCCAAAATAGTACAATAAACTTTCGGCAGTATACCATCTGCAGATTAGATTACAATCATGCATGTAATTTTCAAAGTCATAGTGTTCAGACTTAATACAAGCGACAGGGGCCCGTTTGGGTTAAGCCTATAAAGGGAAGATACTATAAGCCTGGAGAAAAAAACCCTACTGAACACCCCTACCAATACCACATTCTAGATTACAAAGAAACTATTCACCAACACCCTACACACTAACAATACCTATCTACCTACCGACCCTATTCACGCGATCCCGCATAACACACGCGTATATCCAGTGCCCCATCAATAATTTTCGAACTCCATCCAAGCCTGCTTAATGGGACCTGCACCGTGTACACCCACTAGCATGAATATCAACCCAACCACCACTAATTAAAACTTAAAAACAAGATTTTCAAACCTAAAAAGTTTGTCCATCCCATTTTTAAATACATCCAATGAAGGACTCCCCACAACATCAGCAGGCAGCCTATTCTAGTGATCGACCACCCTTTTACTGATAACATGTTGACTCTTTAACTGTCCTACACCTTGACTTGTCTAACCCGAATTGGTGACCCCTATGTGATGCTCTAAATATAAGAACATCATTCAAATTGGCATTATCTAACCCGTTAACAATTCCATGCATTTCATTCATATCAACCCTTAATCTCCTATACTTGAGTGGGTTCATATCTAATGCCATAAGTCTTTCTCCATATGTTCGTTGAACATATGGTATGTATGAGCATATAAACATATGAATGTACGGTGGAATGCTCGTGTATCATTTGAAAGAATAAGTTGTCCTCAAAACAAGTCATGAAGCTTCTTTCTGATTTACTCAGACTTCTAGTTTTGTCTCCCACCCCTGCTATGTTGAAGTCCTCCAACAATAGAGTGCTCGCATGCACTCTC
The DNA here is from genome assembly GCA_034440615.1 of Ashinkailepas kermadecensis. Lineage (NCBI taxonomy): Eukaryota > Metazoa > Arthropoda > Thecostraca > Neolepadidae > Ashinkailepas > Ashinkailepas kermadecensis. The sequence goes on from JAOTOM010000808.1 coordinate 20,161, forward strand.
CTACTTACCTCTTCCTTCATCAAACTGTCAGTGTTCTCATTCTGGTCTGGTGGCCTATAGAATGTCCGAATCCCTAATCTTGTTCCATTCTTCAGGATGCTATCTAATCACAAGGATTCTACTCCTTCAATATATACACTATCCTCTACGATATGACATTTCATTACTTGCCTCACACACAAGAGTATCCCACCTCCTATCCTTGCCTTCCTTTCATGGGCATGCTTGCTGCAACTTGTCGATTCGAATTCTTGGAAATTTTCTTTAAAAAATGCTTTCATTAACCCATTTTGCACTTCCTATTATGTATCTATTATACCTACCTAAACCTATTATGCATTTTTTGGCCAGGGTCTATTTTCCTTAAAGCTATCCTAATTATCCTACGTCTAGTCACCGCCCACTCTCCTCTACTATCCTGGGCCTGGGGACGAGTGGTCTAGGGGTAAGATGCTCGTCTCACAGTCGAAAGATTGTGGGTTCGAGTCTCACCTGTCGCTACTCTTCGCCCGCGACCAATCGGCGTGAGAGATTGGCGACGCTATATGACTCAACGGTCGACGTGTCGTAAAACCAATAACCAACCCATCCTGGGCCTCACTACTATTACCATCACTGACACTCCTGGAATCCTGTACCTGGCCTGCTTGACTGTCATTACCTATAACGGGCCCCACCACTAAACATCGCAGGCCCTCCATCTCTACCTGCATCCCTTGCTAACATCTCTACCTTCCTATTCAAATCCCCGAACAATCCCCTGCACTCACACTTTCCACAGCCACCTCCTTCTATGTTGGTTGAAAAAAAAATTAATTGATGTTTGTTTTGTTTTTGTTTTTGCTTTTGCTTTTCTTATTACCAACTAATCTAGTTCTGATCTGATCAAGAAATCAAGCTAACCGACAACTAAAATTTTCTGTTGATCGCCCAAACCGAAAAATATAATGTTCTTTCTTGCTTGTTTTCGGTTTAAAAAAAAATATACTGTGACGCGTTGCTGATCGTCACTTCTGTTTTCACTAAAGATGACCGTAGAGAGCTTGGATGTGCTCGTGACGGCGTCTGCGACACCGTGTCCGTGATGATATCAGACCGCATCTGACCATCTGACCTCCGGGGACGCGGTAGCTCAGTCGGTAGAGTGTTGAACTCTTAATCGCAAGATTGTCGGTTCGAATCTGGCAACCGGTGGCATTACCGAGTCCACCCGCGACCAATCGGCGTGAGACGTAGGCGACGCTGTATGACCTAGCAGTTGAATGTGTCGTAAAACACTCCAAGGTTCCTTGACCATCTGACCCGGTTGCAGGATGCGTTTCCTGGACGATTTCGGTTTCATCGTGCTGGACATGGACTACACGTTCCCGCGCGACTCTGGGGAGTACGTGTGCCGCGCCACCAACAAGTGGGGCACCGCCTCCACCAAGGCTACACTCATCTGCAAAGGTAGCCCGACAGTCCTCTCCGCACGCAGGTGTTCTTCTCGTCTCCTGGTTCTCGCTGATGCACTCACTGATCGCATCTGCCCTTGCTGGCATCGTGCTGATTGTTGGCTGCATGATTTCAGGTTTTCCCGCGTGCCGCCTTGCTCCCATAGCATCAGTTTTGTGTCAGCGAGGTGCTGTGCTTGATGGTGTGCCAGTTGTGCCTGTTTCGGCTTTTGTGTGCTGTGGTGCATGACTTGTGTCCGTTGTTTTCGACCCTCTGCTGTCCTTGGTCATTGCGTGGCTGCTTAGCCCTGTAACTGGGCCCACATTAACCACTGTTGGCCGTTGTGTGTCACCTCGCCACTGACCTTTGACGCCGCTGATTCAACGGCGGTAGTCAGTGTGTTGCCAGTACAATGGCATTGTCTCCCAGGGGCGGATCTAGAACGACTTCACGGTAGTTTTCAGAAGCCCATTTGAAGTCACCTCCGCGTAGGTCCGCATAGGAGCGGAATTGCCGACGGAAATATAGCTTGGCTTACTCCAAAATGTTCCGCGCCGACGTTTTCACATTCTTCGAGGCCTGTGACTCTTTATTGGAGGTCCCCACGTGTGACTATTTTGTCGAGCAATGTGTGTGACTTCTCACCGCGGCTTCATCAGCGACGCCGATAGTGGAAGGGCTCCGGGTCGCCCTGGAGAATCATGCCAGTGATCGCCCCCACTCTGGATCCGCCTCTGCAGTCCTGTGCACTAACATCTCCGGTGGCGCCGCCACGCGGCCGAGTGTGTGACTAACTCAGCCGCGTCTGTTCGTTGCAGAGCGCCGACGCTGCACCGTCCAGGGAGGGGTGTACGCTGCAGCCATGTGGACGAGCAGGAGCGCTCCAGGCTATGGTCCGGCCACAAAGGTGGCACTGAATCATGCGTATGCGGCCGAAAGGAGATCGACGTATCGGTTGTCTGTATGTCAACCATTGGCTACCGAACGTTTTCGCACCGTTTACACCCTTAATTAGCTAAGAGCCTCGATACGAAAAGCCGGCGCCTTGCCTTGCTGCCACAAACGAAGCCACTGGTGTCTATTTTCCCCATTGTTCTGGTCAACTGGTTGTGATCCAGGGAAAGTCCAAGTGGTCAGAATATCCAGAAATGTCGTAAATTGGAAACTGGAGCAGCACCGTGCGACGAACTTTTTGCGATGGATCTTCGACCAAGCTCTACAGCGTGGCGTAGGTCATATGAGGTCATAATCTCGCAAGTTACTCCCCCCGCGAAAAAAGACACAAATTACTTTTTCGGAACTCCTCGGGCTAATGATGTTCCTGAATGCTATTTAGGTTTGACACTGCCATACGACGTACATTAAGTTGAAATTTAGCATCCGAAGTAAATTTAGATGTATGACCTCGAAATGTAAGTTGCCTGCAAAACGGCGAATTTTGGAAGCATCTAAAACAAAATATTAATCCTTTGATCATCATAATTGCAGCAAAACAGGCAAGGAAGTGTCGGCGAATTACGCCACCTGACGCGGAAATAACGACAGACCCGTCACCTAGCATGACTCGACGATTATTTTTCGCGACTAAATCCGCCAAGAATGTATCGTTAATCATGCCAAACTGCGGCGCGGTGACGGGCGCCACTTTCCGGCGGTCATGGGAAAGCCACTCTGGATGACATCACGCACCCCGGGTGCGTGATGTGGGATGTGATGTGATGTGATGTGATGTGATGTGGGACAGTGGGAATGGGCCATTCTCACTGTCTGAGATTGCGAGGGTTAGCCATGTGTAAACGTGCAGAGTAGGCATTACGTTAACAACCAATTCCTTACTTCAGAAATCATGCCGAGCTCAAACACTGATTAGCAAATGTGTATTGCCATTGCCTGGCGTAAACAAAAGAAGTAACTTGTGTTCGCTTACGACAGATGTAGCCACATAGGCCCGGAACGCGGTCATTTTCCCACGCCAAATGGTCATAGAGAGGAAAATCTCGAGCAGATAGTGAGGCTTGAACCCGAGAGCAGGCGCGCTACCCAATAGTCTAACTACTTAGCGTGTAAGATGCTCGTCTCACAATCGAAAGATTGTGGGTTCGAGTTTCACCTGTCGCTACTCTTCGCCCGCGACCAATCGGCGTGAGAGATTGGCGACGCTATATGACTCAACAGTCGACGTGTCGTAAAACCAATAACCAACCAACCTAACTACTTAGCGTCTCCTTGGGCTCAGTTTTAATTACGTGCGCATGAGTTTTGAAATACGTCTTTGAATGTCAAGCACACTCCGTTGAACCCCAGTGTGAAGGTCGCCATCGACACTCTTCAGAATCCTGACTAGCTCGTGAAAATGCTGTCTGAAAGAGGTTTGGAGGCTAAAGGGCTAAAGCTGGCTTGCGCGGATTTCAGCCAAGCGGGACGTGGTGCTGGAGTCGCAGCTGCCGCAGGGCATGTCGGGCGACAAGCTGCGCGACCTGGAACAGGGACCACAGCTGGGCACGCCCCAGGCGCCCGACGTGGAGGCGGAGCCGCCTTACTTCGTCAAGGAGGTGAGAGCTCTGCGGGGAAGCGGGACGCGACCCGCCGCGGCTGTTGTTTCGCCAGTTCTACTGATGCTGTTGCGAAGCTGTGGCAGCCGTACCGGTTGTGAGTCGTGATGTACCATCACGTGACGTCTCAACGCCACGTCAGTCCTGTTGACGTGCCGTATGGTATGTTGATGCTCATCTTAAGTGCCCACGAGTATCAGCGTCCAGTGGCGTGTATCGAAGCGTGCAATGGGTGCGTCTTCAAAACTAGCTTGTGGTGAAAAAAAAAACATAATGTGGATCCCGCCGAACTACCCTATATCCGAAAGGACGAATTTTGCTTCAGACTTAACTGAATGACAAAGGAACCCATCTTCCGAAATTTTGCAAAAAGAGGATGATTGCATTACACGCGTTTTATTCGCACCCACCTCGCTACCAGGCGCTATCATTATACTTTGCATTGTAATGTTTAGTCACTGATGTCATAGGGCCCTCTCTTTCTCTCTTTCGGTGTTACATTTTATGGCACGATATAATGCAACATCACCCAAAGGTAGGTGAACGCGAATAGTGCGTTGTGATATGATATGTGTAGCAAGTCTGACCATCGCTACCGCCCGCTGTCGCCGCCTGATATCATGCAGCGAGTCTGACCGTCGCTACCGCCCGCTGCCTCCGTTTGGTATCATGTAGCGAGTCTGACCGTCGCTACCGCCCGCTGCGACAGATCGAGAACGTGGACATATGCGAAGGCGAGACGGCGTTCTTCGACGCCAAGGTTGAGCCTAAGGGTGACCCGAACCTGCGCGTGGAGTGGTACAAGAACGGCGTGCTGGTCCAGGCGGGTCACAGGTAGGTGTCTCCCCCTATCCACCCTTCCCTACCCTCTCCCTTCCCTACCCTCTCTCTTCCCTACCCTCTTCCTTCCCTGCCCTCTCCCTTCCCTACCCTCCCTTCCCTACTCTCTCCCTTCCCTACCCTCTCCATTCCCTACCCTACCCTCTCCCTTCCTTACCCTCTCCCTTCCCTTCCCTTCCCTACCCTCTCCATTCCCTGCCATCTCCCTTCTCTACCCTCTCCATTCCCCACCCTCTCCCTTCCCTACCCTCTCCCTTCCCTACCCTCTCCCTTCCCTACCCTCTCCATTCCCTACCCTCTCCCTTCCCTACCTTCTCCCTTCCCTACCCTCTCCCTTCCCTACCTTCTCCCTTCCCTACCCTCTCCCTTCCCTACCCTCTCCATTCCCTACCCTCTCCATTCCCTACCCTCTCCATTCCCTACCCTCTCCCTTCCCTACCTTCTCCCTTCCCTACTCTATCCCTTCCCTACCCTCTCCATTCCCTACTCTCTCCATTTCCTACCCTCTCCCTTCCCTTCCCTACCCTCTCCCTTCCCGGCGTGTTGGTCCAGGCCAATCACAGATAGACGCCTCTCCTCCATTGCTATCTAGAAGTGCTAATTTATTGGAAGGCTTGAGGATGCGGTGGATGTGTAAGTAAACAGTCGCGATGTACCTTGGATAATGGACGTTGGAATGCAACCTACCTTGTGCAATTTTATAAGGCACTTGGCCTTCTTAACTTGGCCCTGATCTTGCTCCCATAGGAGTAGCAAAATGAGGATTATGAGGAGCATTCCCTTGCTTTTTTTGGATGGTGGGTGTCAGCAATGGTAACTTCGTCTACCTCCACACCCGCCCATCAGTCCCATTCTCTCAGCTTCCCGAAAGAAAATCGGTAGCAAAATGGGCGATGTTCTTGAAAGGCATTTTAACATAAAGTACAGTGATGCTGCATTGTTTTCCCTTCCAATCAAGTGGATATGCTGAACGAAAAACAATGCGACGAATACGCCCTGAACTCTTAAATGAATGATAATTGCAGCTCAGTTTATGGCGCATAGTAATTATCGGTACGCGCGCAGCCCGCCGTCGGCCTCCACCCGCCCAACGACTTCGGTTCGGATCATGGTGACCTGAAATGAATATTCCCACCTCCTCCAACGGTTCAACGCTTCCACCCCCATGGTGCTTTGTCCCCTTGTCCCAGCAATTGTCAATTGGCTCCGTTTCATGGTAACAATTCTTCTCGATTGAAATTTGAGCCAAAACGTGAGATATTCATAACTTTTCTAAACCACTGCCTTAAAGCAAAATGTGTTCGTAGTGTAATAATGGTGTTGTGTTGCAAGCGCTATGTTTCCTTCTGTGGTTTCTTATGGTGGTTGGAAGGTATTCGCATTCCCCGCGCCAGAAAGTTGTCGTAAAATGGCACTCGTGTGGGGTGGCGTTGTTCGCCTCTGTCGTCCCCACATTATCGGCCAAGAACAGACACTCATCGCGGGGTGTCTGCTGTGCAAAATGCAAAATGAGGACCTAAATTCCATGCGCGTGTTCAGTCCCTCTCCCTTTTCGCATGCACTCAGTGTTGCGTAATTTCCTGGCACGAATTTGGTCTATCCCTGGAGGTTGGCTGTACTCCACTGCCGGGATCTGCAGCTGCCGTTGTGCTACATTGTGCTACATTGTGCTACATTAGGCCGCATCACCGGTGTGACAGCATAGCGGCTGAGCATGAGTGATGCACGCGCAGTTCAGGGATGGTTGTTCCCGTGATCAGTGTGTTCGAATGCGGAGCCAACTGTCGTCTTCGAGTCCCCATATTCTCTGGATCTCCGGCTCACTCGCCACCAGTCGGCGTGAAAACATACGACCCTGCCGTCGAACGTGTCGGAAAACGAGCGAATGTCCGCTTTATTTTCGTGCGCGTGTGCGTGCGCTTTTGCGTGCATGCGCACGCGTGCGTGCCGTCTGCTGTGTGCAGCTCAGTCGGCGCTCAGCGAGATGTGTTCATCACGGTGGCGCGTGCCGTCAGGTTCCGCACGACCTTCGACTTCGGCTACGCGTCGCTGCAGATCCTGGGCGTGTACCCGGAGGACGGCGGCGAGTACACGTGCCGGGCCGTCAATCGCGCCGGTCAGGCCACCTGCAAGAGCGCCCTTACCTGCGGAGGTACGTAGATCAGGTGGTCAGGTCACCTGTCAGAGCGCCCTCACCCGCGGAGGTACGTAGATCAGGTGGTCAGGTCACCTGTCAGAGCGCCCTTACCTGCGGAGGTACGTAGATCAGATGGTCAGGTCACCTGTCAAAGCGCCCTCACCCGCAGAGGTACGTAGATCAGGTGGTCAGGTCACCTGTCAGAGCGCCTTTACCTGCGGAGGTACGTAGATCAGGTGGTCAGGTCACCTGCCAGAGTGTATTTGATGCCCTCACTTCCGGAGGTGAGTGCATTTAATGGTCAGGCCACCTGCAACGATTTTGACATCCACGAGTGTCAGACGAACCGATCAGCTACTGATGCATTCCATACGGAGAAAGATTGGACAACCTGTGCAAACCCGACCACTTCCTGCACGCATATCACCGATACCCCGCTCAAACGTCTCAAACGTCAGTCAGTCGATCCCGATCAAATACCCGATCAAACGTCAGCCGTAGTACGTTCGTTTTCTAATGGAAGACAATATTGGACAGCTAGCACTACTGTTGTATATTGCTGATCATGGACTTGCCGTCTGCCTTAGCATGTGGTTAGCAGTGGCCTTTTGTCTTATACAGTGCTGTTGACACCATATTGAGTCAATTGTTGATGTGATTCATCCGCGTCTTCTCAGCTGTGCACTCCACGCTGGTGTCCTTGTCCCGCAGCGATCTCGTCCGTCATCATGCTGACCCAGGTGCCGAAGGGCATGAAGAAGTCCGACCAGCTGACCCAGATGGAGGCGGTCCTGAAGCAGTACACGTCAGACATTCACCTGACTGCCGACGATCTGTATGATGCCGACCGAAAGCAGCCGCCCAGGTGAATACAAACAGTCGCCAGCAGTTGCCGGTTTATTTATGAGCGGCAGCACCTGCGTGTGACAACTGCCGACATATTCGCTGACAGCTGCCGCGGCACACACAACTAGCCACCTACGCGCATAAATATATTTTCAGGCGCACGCAAACATCCACCCAGGTGCACTCAAGCGAACACCCATGTGCACACAAGCATCTGCCCGGATCCACAGTCACAAACGGCCCCTCCCCACGTGTGCACACAATCGTCTGCCCGGATGCACAGTCGCAAACAGCCCACGTGCTCCCCACGTGTGCACACAATCGTCTGCCCGGATCCACAGCACAAACGGCCGCTCCCCCACGTGTGCACACAAGCATCCTCCCGGATCCACAGTCACAAACGGCCCCTCCCCACGTGTGCACACAAGCATCTGCCCGGATCCACAGTTACAAACAGCCCCTCCACCACGTGTGCACAAACAGCCGTAGGCAGACAAGCACAAACAGCTCACATGCACGCGAACAGTCGCCAGCCGTGGTGGGATCCCAGTTGTGCCCGCATCGGCTCTTCTAGCCGGCACATTCCAAGCGAGCGACTGACAGTGCGGGCCGCGGCGGCAGGTTCGTCACCCAGATCCAGGACCAGCTGGAGCTGGTGGAGATGGAGACGACCAAGTTCGAGTGCCAGCTGGCGCCCGTGTGCGACCCCAACATGAAGGTCGAGTGGTTCTTCAACGGCCGGCCGCTGCCATACAGTGAGTCGCCGGCGCCGCTGTAGACGCGTGTTGCTGGGCGCCGCATCACCAATGAAGTCGACGCGCCCTAAAGCCCTCATAACTAACTAGACGCGTGCTGCGCCGGTGCAGACGCGCAGGCCACGTGACGCCGGTCGCCAAGCCACGCCCACTGCGGCCGTCGGGTCGCCGGTGTTGCGGACGAAGCAGTGCGAGGCGGTTTGATGCCGAATGGGGACCCGAAAGTCGGGTGGTGGGTGTTGGAGCCGGCTGGTTCGAGCCGAGTGGGCGGTAAACTCGGCGTGCTTGCGATCACGGGGTAAATATAGGCAGCACGTCCTCGTCGACTCACTCAGTACCAGGTCGCAATGTCGTCTGTGATAAACTCAACATATTCACTTGAAAGCCCACAGTGTTCTCGAAGTGTAGGCATCCATTGTTCTCACTCGCGGCGTGCTTGCTGAGTTTTCCCAGCTGTGCGTAGACCTCTAACCGGTGTTCGCCTCGCCAGAGACCCGCTTCACGCCAATCTACGACTTCGGCTACGTGGCGATGAACTTCGGCTGGGTTTACCCGGAGGACTCTGGCGAGTACCTCTGCCGTGCCACCAACTTGTACGGCATGGACGAGACCAGGGCCGTCATCAAGACCAAGGTGAGGGATGTCGGATGTTGGAGGCAAGTAAGAGCGCGGACCCTGAATTTCTAGAATTGAGCGCGATGTGGCGACAATTCCGAGAGGCTATCAAAAGAAGAACTTTCACAACAATCATGGCAGACAAACGATGGGAAAAAGCTGTGTGATTGCCGTTCATTTTTGATCCCGCCGAGTGTGGCAAAGGATCGATTTTGTTCAATCGCCTTAGGGGATTAAACAATCACCTGCGGACTAGACTGATCATGGGATAAACTGAAAGGGAGTGGCAGCAACGGTGCACGGCCTGACCCCTTTCCCGCTCTCAGGGCAAGCCGGGCATTGTGTACGAGTCGCAGCTGCCGGTGGGCATGCAGTCGATGAAGCGGATCCAGGAGATGGAGTCGCAGTGGAACCGCGCGCCCGACCGCGTCGTCGACGAGAAGAAGCCCAACGAGGCGCCGGTGTTCGTCACCAAGCCGGAGTCGGAGTCCGTGAAGGAGGGCGACTGGTCGAGATTCTGCTGCCGCCTGACGGGCCACCCGCGACCCCGGGTCATGTGGCTCATCAACGGCCACACCATCGTCAACGTGAGTGGCGAGGCGATGCCGCCGTTGATGATGGACATTGCAGCGTTGCCTAGGTGAGACCCGACGGGAGTTTTGTTTTGAGCGTACGCTTCACCCCCTTTGTTATGGTGGGAGCCGAGGTGGAGAGAGGTGAAAAAGCGTGAAGGGTTTGCTCCTATCTGCACTGATCTCGCAGGTTGAAGGCGACCGAGATGGGAATGTGTGAAGTTTGTCATCACTCAGTGCATCACTCAACAGCCAAGTCGATGCTGATGGGGTGGGCGTTCGTGGCCTCGCTCGCTGGCTGTGCCCTGTGTGGCAGCGAGTTTTGTCCACTCCCTTTGTCCACTTGCCACCGACCACAGCCAATTTTGTCCAGCCAACACGTCAAATTATGCGACCCTACCTGCTCCAATATAGTCAGGAATGCATTGTCCCACCATACCGGCCGTGCTTTACTGCTGCCCGCCATGACTCGAACACGTCACGCAAACTGACCAACGACGCTTTCCCCATAACACATGCCGATCGCCAAGCTTGACGAGCACGCACTCGGTCTGAGCACTGTGCCCCGCTCCCCTTGTCATCAGAGTCCCATACTGCGAACTATTCGGCCCGTCTGACGGCTGCCTACCCTTCCCCGGGCCGCGCGCTTCTCGCTGAACACCACTCGGCGGGTCGGGCCTGACCGTCCTCACCGCTCCCACCGGGGCTCGCGCCGTCTGCCGACCGACACCGAAGCGTGGCATCCGCTGTAGCGACACGACACGACACGACACGACACGACACGACACGACGCGACACGACACGACACGACACGACGTGACACGACACGACGTGACACGACACGACACGACACGACACGACACGACACGACACGACACGACACGACACGACACGACACGACACGACACGACACGACACGACACGACACGACCGACACGACACGACACGACGACACGACACGACACGACACGACACGACACGACACGACACGACACGACACGACGACACGACACGACACGACACGACACACGACGCGACACGACACGACACGACACGACGCGACGCGACGCGACACGACGCGACGCGACGCGACGCGACACGACGCGACGCGACGCGACGCGACACGACGCGACGCGACGCGACGCGACGCGACGCGACGCGACGCGACGCGACGCGACGACGCGACGCGAGCGACGCGACGCGACGCGACACGACACGACGCGACGCGACACGACGCGAACGACACGACGCGACACGACACGACACGACACGACACGACACGACACGACGCGACACGACACGACACCGCCGCGTCTGACCCGTCTCCTCCGCCCCAGGGCACGCGCTATAAGCTGACCTACGACGGCATGTGGCGGCTGGACATCCCCAAGACGCGCCAGTACGACAACGGCAAGATCGAGGTGATCGCGCGCAACGCCGCCGGCGAGACGTACTGCGCGTGCGAGCTCAGCGTCACCCCCAGACAGGACGACTACCGGGCGATGCTCAAGAACTCGCCCAAACGTGAGTGGTGGCCCACGCCCGCTCGGGGGTTGCCTTCGCTGTCGCTGTCGCCTGCGCGATAAACGGCGTGTGCCGGTGCAGTGTGATATGTACGTCGAGTGTGCCGTGATATCACTGTAGGTGTCACGGCGCAGTGTAATATGCACCTCGAGTGTGTCGTGATATCACTGTGGGTGTCCCGATCCAGTGTAATATGCACGTCGAGTGTACCGTGATATCACTGTGGGTGTCCAGATCCAGTGTAATGTGTACGTCGAGTGTGCCGTGATATCACTGTGGGTGTCCAGATCCAGTGTAATGTGTACGTAGTGTGCCGTGATATCACTGTGGGTGTCCAGATCCAGTGTAATGTGTACGTAGAGTGTGCCGTGATATCACTGTGGGTGTCCAGATCCAGTGTAATGTGTGCGTGGAGTGTGGCGTGACATCACTGAGTGTGCCGGTGAGTTTCAGTACCGTGAGTTGCCATGCATAATTCGTGGCCATTGGTGGTGTTTTGATCGTTGGCGGTGTCAGTGCTACAGCTGCTTCAGTCACATCTCCGTATCCAGCTGTGATCCAAATATCGGCACGGTAGCACTTGGTGCTTTCTTCGCAAGCAATTTCAATACCGATCACCGCTAATCAAAGCACATCTGGTGTTACCTCAAAACTACTCTGTTAGCAATTGGCGAACAGACCTCGGCAATCAACGATGCCAACGAACAAGAGTGTCTGCTTTAAACGGCGTCCCTTGGTGCGGAGGACAGGCCAAGTTAATGTAAGGAAAAAAGAAGAGATTGAGTCAGGGTTATCAGCGATCTTGATGCTCTGACTGATAAGCAATTTGTTTGGCGCGAGGACTCTTTTTCTTTCAACCTTCACCTTGTGAGCGGGCACATTGGCTTTCAGCATTGGCAGGATGCACGTGTCCCTCCAGAAGCATACCAAGTCACCCCCTGGCAGTCGACGTCCACAAGGGAGCCGGCAGTCTGCAGGTGTTCGCGTAACACCCACCGCCATAGCTGCCCCCCCCCCGCCCCGTCGCCCTGATTGGCCGCACCCCTGCTGACGCCGTGCCGGCGCCCGCTCCGTCAGCCTGGTACGACTACGACCTGAAGCAGTACCAGCGCGAGCGGCAGGACGACGAGTTGGAGCGCGTGTTCGAGGAGAAGGTGCGGCCCGGCATCGCGGTGCTGCACCAGGGCGAGCACCAGAAGGTCGTCGAACGGCCGCAGACCGAGTGGCAGAAGAAGGCGCGCTCCAAGAAGGGCGCCGACTACTACAGCAGCTACAAACAGGTGCTGGCTGGGCTGGCTGGCCGAGATGCTGGCGCGCAGCATGCACTCAAGAATCAGTTAGTAATGCATAGATTCGATTCATTCTCTACCTACGTTGGCTAACGACTGCGCAGTTTGTGCTTGCTGTCGACACCCTTGACACCATGTGTCAACGGTGTTCCGATAGAAGGGAATTGGAAGCTGGGATAAACATTTGTGTGAGCACTTTTGTCTCTCGGTAATTGGTTTCCTGTCACCTGTTGGAACGTAAAATGCCGCTGTTTCACATGCCGGCCAGATCACTCGGAACCCCCGACATCTTCTGAAGTTGCCTCTCCCTAGACCTCCTCCCTGACTTAACCTGCCTATCTGACCTCTGTTTGACGAGTCGCCCGATCTCGCTCGAGCTGACCTCCATCGGCCCGATCTCGGCAGCTGGAGGAGGACCAGCTGATGAAGGAGTCGAAGATCAGGGAGTCGGGCCACCAGTTCGCCATTCCGGGCGAGACGATCGAGAGCAGCTCGGTGGCTAAGGGCATGGCGGCGAGCTACATGCAGAAGCTGTGAGTAGCTGTTCTCGATTGGCGCACTATGTGGCTCACGCAGATGTCTTCTAAGGCCTGAATAATATTTTCAGATCTAGTCTGAATCAATCGCAGCGTTTACGATGTTCGAGCTGTGCTGACTACGATGTTTCGAGCTGTGCATTTTCATTTTACGCCCGCAGAATAGCTTTTCAAATGCTACACATGATTGAATGGTATTTCTCGTCCGGCGGACATGCAAGATGTGCAGCTGCTCAATTGGTATCCGTTCGTGGTCTTAGACACGTGTGCATAATTCCTGGCTCGCAAGGGCTATTCTCCTAAAAGTTTCACTTCGTTGCCACGCACCTGGTCGACAAGCAGATCCGTCTGGTGTTGCACTGGCTGCACGGCCGTCTGGCAAGTCGCAACCAAACGTGGCCGACGGTATTTAACGTATGGTTGGTAGCTGTCTACTTATCGTAACCGAAGTGCCACCTGTCCGGTCTCAGGACGTATGAGAGTGAGACTGCTGAAGATCGCTCCGATGTGGTACGGTTCATTCTCAGGTATTTGTAGGCCGTTGGTGGATCTAGTTAGTGGGTAGCTGTAGCGTAGCTTACAACGCTTGTCGCCCCCACCCCACCCCCTGCTAGTGTAAAAACATCAAATGGTAGCCGTGTCGGTATTGGTCGGTACAAGGCCGCGCTTTAGTGTATATCCGATCCAGCTGGCATACATTGACAAATGTGCTGTTATGCCCACCTCCGGACTTCTCATTCCTGCGGCTTGCAATCAACTGCGTAGAGAATATAATGGTTTGTATTGGGTTATGCCCTGCTGGCTGCGGCCGTGTAGTTTGTGCGGATAATGGACGTAATGCTATATTATTCGCACGCTACCATCTTTGAACATAGTGTATGCAGTGTTTATAGCTCCGGCGGTGGTCGTTGGAGGACAAAATGTCAAATGCGCCGAATAATGAGCCAATTGGTCTCCTCTTTGCCTAGGAACGAGTCATCAGACACTTCGAAGCAGACCTCCACTAAAATGTCCCGAGGGGCGAGAAATGTTCTCGGAATGCAGATTAGGTACAGTGTAGAGTAGAACAGTAGCCTAGCTGGCCTGTTGCTTTCGTAAGAGCGTTTGAGTTGGCGGCGGGCCTGGCGGAAAGCTGCGGTGCGATTTATGCCATTTTTGTTATTTTTAATCCTGGATAAATCTGCACTTGAAATGTATGTATGGCCTGGTTGCACTGGTCGATTGCGATGCATGATGCATAGCAACTCGGAAGCTTTGCTGCAAATGATGTCATGCGTCGATAAATGCACATACACACTCACCTGATCGTGTGGAGCAAGTAGGATCTATTCTTCTGGTGACTAACTTAACCCGTCATATCAACGCTTAGTCTTTCCGGTCATATCCTCACACCCCGTCTCGGGGGGTTGATACACCCCCCCCTCTAATGTCCAAACTAAGCGTCGCACGAAAATGAGAGTGGTGTCATCGGAAAGCGCTCGATGAGTTGAGCCAGACACCACCCCCAAAATGTTATCCCCAAAAGTGACGTCACTAGGGGGCCTAGATTTTGACGACTTACATCATGTTTTTGGCTCTGGGGAGTTCATTTTGGGGGAGATTTGAAGACAAAAATATTTGGAATCAGAAAAGGAAGGCGAAATCGACCATGGTCAAAACATTTTTGCCCACCCAAAAATATTACGTTTTTAAATTTCAAAATTTCGTTTTCAATTTGCTTTCCTTTTCCTTTTCATAATGGGTAGAGCGGACCGAAAAACGTTGTTCGAAGTCAACTTGCTCTCATACAAATGCTTACATTAGCCAGAATCTTCGATTTTAGCTCTAATGGGCAAATATGCAAAACTATTAAGCAATCAAACACGGAAAAATAAAATTATTATGGTGGGTCTTGTTTCGTCCCTAAAGATAAGCAAACGCTGAAAATTTCATTAAAAAATATTTATCCGTTAAAGCGTGACGACTGGTTAAACTTTTCCGGAGGTGACCTCACTTGACCTTGACTAGCTCGTTGACCCTAGATGACCTGACCTCAAAATTTTGATACGTGTAAAATTGATGTGGGAAAAGGTATGCCAAATTTTGGCGCGCGGCGGCGCGCCGTTCTTTCACGATCCGCGTAAAACCTTAGGGGGTGCCTATCACCCCCCCGAGACGGCGCGGGTTAACCGGGGTTCCTTGCATGTTTCCACGAGTTCTGTGCATGCTTGCAAGTCGATCACGCGCTGTTCTTGGTTGCACTTGCACTGTTGCGCGGTTGCACTTGGTGTTTGCGTTGACCACTTTCAGTTTGTTTTATTTGTCGCTTGTGTTTTCTTTGATTTAATTTACATGCAAAACAACAATTATTGCCCTCAGTTTGTATGCGGTTTGCAAAATTTCAGCCATCGAGGTCTAACAGACCCAGCCATCGCTCTTTAGCATCTCGTGGAATAATCTCGAATGACGTTCGCTGAAGTTGTTTAACCGAAACTTTTCAAACCTTCTCGATGTCGTGTAACTATTTCGGCCGGCATGCAGTTATTAAGATGTAGCATGTAGCATGTAGCAGACGTGATGTAGCATGAAGCTGGTGCGTGTAGGAAGACGCGCGGTAACACCACATTTGTACTCCCAGTGCCGAGACGGACCAGAAGCCGGCAGCCCAGCCACCTCCCCGAAGGCAGTTCATGCCAGGCCCGGCCGAGTCCACCATTCAGGCCAAGGAGGTGAGTCCGCATAGCCCAGTCAACTGTTCATGGCAAGGGAGGTCCGCATCCCGACAGAATGAGGCAGTTGCTGGTGTTTGTGGCGTCCGCGGGCGGGCGAAGCAGTTGGTCACAACCGGCTAAAGTACTGCGCAACGATAGCTTTTACGAGATCGGAATCCCACAAGGACGAAGAGGACACACAGCAGGTGAAGCCAGTTGAAAATATTAGCGAATGCCTGAATAGTATAGCCGCTAAATGAAACAGCAAAGCCCGAGCATTGATCCCATGTACTTGCTCACCTTACGTGGCAGGTGGTGAGTGCAAAACTCAGCGAGAAGTTGAAATCTCACACAAACGAAGGCGCTGCTCCCATGTCCACTACCTGTGTCCTAGCTATGTGGATGCACCCGCACTGTCCGTGATCGGTCATGGTGAACAAATCTACACCAACGTCAGCTGATGTGACTCGCTGACGTCAACCAATGACCTTGTCTGGCAGATTCACACCAACATCTCGAGACAGCAGCAGAAGGAGACCCGAGGAGACCTGGAGATCAAGCGGAACATTACGGCGAAGGAGACTTCCGAAATGGAGCACAAGGCTCAAACTCAAGAGCGCTTGGTGAAGGGGAAGGTGGTGAGTAGCATGCACAGAGGTATTAAGGGCGATGCAGAAGGCAACACGGCGGGGTGAGCTGCAGAACGAAAGGTGCAAGCAATGGTTTGTATTGTTAAGAGAAATTTTCGACCGTCCAACTTGAATGACACGAAGATGTAACTACATGAGCACTCCAAGCAACTGGGCACGAGAACTGTGTGTAGTTGATATATTTATAGCGAAAGCTAAAACGATCAGGGGGTGTCAAACTGAGAGAGAGGCTCGGCGACATCCCCCCCCAAAAAAAAAGTCGGTTGCTCGTGAAGTTTTGTGACATTTTTGTCAATCATGGAATTATAAGTTATCTAGCTGACGTCGCGAGCGGAGCTGGGACAAATATGCTATTATAGCGGCGGAGGTGGGGAGGGCTGATAATTTCGAAGTTGAATTTTTTTAGCTGATCCAGATAGTACACCATGTTAAATATGAAGCGATTGGCTCAAAACGGATAGGAGACTCACCTCTAGTTGGAATTTGTCCCTCTTCGTAGTTTTTTCTTTAAAGCAAACTTCTTCGCTCTTCAAGCATGTTTGACGATGGCTTGTGGGTCTGTGATTAGAAATGTGTGGAAACTGACCATGACGCAATTGTTACACAGCGATCATCATTCAAGGGAGACCTCTCTCAACATATCAACAAACCTCATTCAGCAGAACTTCCTCAATAGACCTTCCTCGATAGACATTCTTGAGCTGATCATCCCATAGGAGACCCCTCAACAGACCTCCCTCAGCAGATTGCCCCAGCAGACCTTCCTCAACAGGCATCCTTAGCAAACCCTAAGCAGACCTCCTTCAGCAGAACTTCCTCAATAGACCTTCCGCAGAAAGCCTCCCTCAACACAAGCATTACCTCTTCCAGGAGCCGTCCAAGCCGCCGGTTTTCACGCGCAAGATGCAGCCTTGTCGTGTGTTTGAAAAAGAGGGAGCCAAGTTCGAAGTGGAGTTCACTGGCGACCCGGCGCCGGAAGTGCAATGGTTCCGGGAGGACTTCCTCATCCAGAGTAGCTCCGATTTTAAGGTGAATCGGCTAGCTTAGCTGCTCTGGCGGCAGAGCCGGAGATCTCAGACGATGCCAGTCGGTTCGAGTCCTCACTTTCAAGACATGTTTTCATACTGAATAGGGAAAATTGCAAATTAACATTGGCAGGGTGCCAAACTAGGAGGTCCAGACCACGACCCAACCGGGATCTTCAGCCATGTCTGCCGGTGATATTAGTCGAGGTAGTGTTAAGGTCTGAATCGTCGGGCAGGACGATTGATATGTGCTGTGATGCATGTGGTTTGTTTTCCTCGTGCGCGAGGTTTTGCCTACGAAAAGAGCAGTACGCCCTGTGAAGCGTTTTCATGTCGTTTCCGTTGATGGAATGTGTTCATCCGCGTCTATTCTTCGGATGTAGTTTGTTATTTTACCATTGCATTCGTGTTTAGTTTATGTATATATTCTCTAGGAGAGACCAACTACGCGGTGTGATATCGCTGCTCGTATCTTAAACTGGGGCGTATTTATCGATGTCATGGCGACTCTCCCTAGCGCGCCCTCCGCTCACCCTCCCCCTCCCCCGCGTCAGATCACCACCACGCAGCGGCGCTCCATCCTGCAAATCCGCGAGGTGTTCAGCGAAGACTCGGGCCAGTTCTCCTGCGTGGCCGGCAACCGTGGCGGCAAGGCCAAGAGCTCCGCCAACCTGGTGGTCGAGGAGCGGAAGCAGGCGCGAGGCGCGCCGGCGCCGCCCAACTTCGCGCAGACCATCCAGGACACCAGCGTCAAGGCCGGCAAGTTGGCCAGGTTCGACGCCAAACTGGCCGGCACCAAGCCTATGGACGTGTACTGGCTCAAGGTGAGCTGGTGAAGGTGTCTGGAGGGCGGTGCTCCAGCGCTTGCTGGTGCTGTTCGGCTTCGGGCGTGTCTAAGGCGCCTGCTGGTACAAATGCAGTCAGTCTGGGTTGGTCTGTTCGGGGTTGTTTGATTGTGAAATTCAGAGGAGTGAAAGTGAATCAGTTGTAACAGTGTGAATTGAATAACAGTATTGTTGTGTGAAGCCGATGGTCTTGTCATCATGGCTTGGACTGTGTATAAGTCGGTCAAGAAAATTGATGTGTTGTAGCGCCATTGTATTACATTTGGTTACTTTGAAATTGATTTACGTACGTTAAGTTCAATTAGATCCGGTATTATACAGGATCGAAATGACAGGACTGACGTACGTCAGAGATGCAAATACTCGATGAACAACAATGCTTTCGTTATGGGCGCTGTATAACCAATGCAGTTGATGCGCCCAAAAACCTTAATAACTAACTAACAACAATGCTCAAAGCTTTCGGTCGGGGTTCAGCAAAACTGTAGGATGCATTTTTTCGTAGCACGAATCGATCCTGTGCTCACGCTACTTTTATCTAACGGGTACGTCTGTGCACCCCAGAACGGCCAGAAGGTGACGGCAGACATGAAGCACAAGACGCTCGAGGACCAGGACATATATACTCTGCTCATTCTGGAGCCTGCTGCCGCTGACGCCGGCTCTTATGAGTGCGTCTCCATCAACGCCTCGGGCGAGGCGCGCTGCCAAGCTCAGGTACGGCTGCCGGTTCATGTCCAGGTTGAGACAGGTTTTTTGTCGATCTCGAGTCGGTGTACGTTGGAGACGATATTCGGTGCTATATATATTGACTGGCCGACAGGTGCAGCCATCCAATTGAAGGCGCATTCCAGTGTTTCGTGAAGGTAGCAACAAATTCGGCCCGAGAGGTGTGTTCTCGATGTCGTGCATTACCTGTTGCATTTTACTACATTCGTCTCTGCACAGCCCCAATGCACTTTGTGCTCTTCTAAGGGGTACCGAAGTCTGGCGAATTACGTTCTGCAGTTTGAAGCGAATGCTGCGGTCTCCCTGCATTAGAGTGCAATTTCCATTCCTCGACTGTCGGTGTCCCCATGTTTTGGACTGGACATTCTACGCACTCTCACTAACCCCCCCCTCAGTTGGTGGTGGAGACACCGCCGCCGGCCCCGGCGCCCAAGCCGAAACCCAAGCCGGAGCAGAAGGACGTGGCGCCCAAGATCACCGAGCCGATGAAGGGTCTGATCGTGACTGAGGGCTCGCCCGCCATGTTCCGCTGTCGCTTCTCCGGCTCTCCGGGTACGTGCGCGCCGATGCCATACGGCGATTTGTTACTGAATTCCGGAGATTATCTGAGATGTGCTGACATGGGCATCATATTTCCGTGGAGTTCGACATGGATGTGGGAGGGTTTCGTTGGTGGTTCCACGCGGAGTATCCACGTTGCCTCCCGGAAAGCATGCAACGATTTCAGGACATTTCATGCATTTTACTTCAGGACCCAACGATTGGGTGGGTGGTGAATTTATTTATCCTGGTAAAAAATATCAAGTCGCCAACCAGCTTCCCAGTGTCTACGACATCTCAAGAGATGGGCGCAAAATGACCTCGGTAGTCGATGCGCCCTAAAACCAAAATAACTAACTGACATCTCAAGAGAGCCTTTCACCTGACAAAGTAAAACACCTGACAAAGTGAGGCTATCAGTCAAATACCGATCGACGCGTACCAATCGCGTTCTCATATAAGCGTCGATTCCATTTCCTGAGCTTATCTACTGTTCGATTTGTCCGTGTCGCGCGTGCCGACGTAGAGGGGTTGCTGCGGACGGTGCCGGGTGCTGGCGTCGCTCCACCGCAGAGCAGTCGAGTACGGTTTCCCCGTCGGCCCCGCCCGTGCCCGTCACGGGCGATGGTGACCGCCGACCTTCCGCGCGTGCGTGCCGGAGATCAGGCCAGCTGCGGACGGTAGTGTGAGCACGCCACTCGGCGCTGACGCGCACGTCACGCAATGCACGCCAGGCGCAGTGACGTCTGGCAAAGCAGGACTTGCCGCCCGGTCTCACGCTGTCGGCTTAGCCTTCTCTCTTGAAGCTTTACGTTTGATGTGGTGATCACAGTTCGCACATCCACTACTCACGCTCGGTGACTTAGCACTGTGTGGACGTGATCTCATTCAGAGGCGGATACTGGGGGCACTGGGGGCATGCGCCTCCCCATGGAAAGGTGGCATCCCTCTGACTGTTAAGAGGCGCCCCTCCGGGAAGGCTGGAGTAAACCTCCCTCTCCCTCCTCTCTCCCCGTTCCATGGGAGTTCTCAGCTAAAGGCACCATTCTCAGAATAGGCGCCCCTCGAGAGGAAAAGGTACCGCTTGAGTCCCCTCCCCCCCCCCACACACCGGGCTGAGCGAATTTTCAGTCGAATGCTACAGATAATTTCGCGGCGACGCCCCTCCGAGGAAATGGCTCCCTCCCCGCTGAAAATTCCTTGATCCGCCCCTGATCCGGCATGCCTAGTCTAATTTGGTGTGACCTAGCTTGACCTGATCGTCGTGTTCGACGTTGCAGCGCCCACCGCCCAGTGGCTGAAGGACGAACAGCCGATCAAGCCGTCCAAGTACTTCAAGATGGAGCAGGAGGGCGACGCCTTCGTGCTGCGAATCTCCGAGTGCTTCCCCGAGGACGAGGGCACCTATTACTGCGTCGCCACCAACTCGGCGGGAAAGTCTACCATGAAGGGTCCGCTCAAGGTTACAGGTGAGCGTGGCGCGATTAGAGTCGCCTTCCCCGTGCTGAGCAGCGCGGTCAGGGTCAAGGCCAAAGGAATACGCGTGGCGTAGACCCTTGCTGCGACGCGGCTATTAACGACAGTCGCACTGTGTCGGAAATCATCAAGAATGTTTGAGAACGAAATTATATCTCCTGGTAAAATTCAGTTGTCCAATTTCTACGACATCTCAAGAGAGCATTTCACATGGCACAGTAGAGCTACTCAGAAGTTGTCATTGTACGTTGGCGGCTCTGCTGTGAATGCCGTGTTGGGTACGTCTCTCGCACGACATCGGAATTTGATGTCGTCCGGACGAAGACCACTCGACGTGCGTTTTCCCGTAAATGGCCCGCAAATTTCAGCTGATGCAGCAGCTGGCGACGTTGTCGCCACAATGTCCGCAGCTCTCTGTTGTCCTTCCACGTAGCGACGTTGTCGCCACAACGTCCGCAGCTCTGTGCTGTCCGCCCAAGTAGCGACGTTGTCGCCACAGCGTCCGCAGCTCTCTCGCCTGTAAACAGTAAAACAGTCGGCTGTAAATATTCGCTGCGTATTTATATTTAGAACATTAAATGTGTCTAATTGCAAGTATATTTATATATTCGCAGTGCCGCCGGCTGACGGCCAATGAGGACGCTGTTTCGTTAGAATTGACCTGACTCGACCTGACTACCCGCAGCCCCGAAACACGACGAGGCGCCAACGGTGAGCCCCATGAAGGATGTGGCCATCGAGGAGGGCTCGGCGGCCAAGTTTTCCGCCAAGATCACCGGCAAGCCGCCACCCACAGTCAGCTGGCTGCGCGAGAACACGCTCATCCCACAGAGTCGTGATTTCAAGGTCAGAGTGTGGGATGTGAATGGTCGAAGCTTGTACCTTGCAGAGTAAAAGCTGCTCAGAAGTTGCCAGCGTACATTGATAGCTCTACTGTGAAGGCAGTGGCCGACGCGCATCACACACTATATGACAATTTTAAAAAGGAAGTGGACTTTGCTAGGAAGTAGACCAATGGACCGGGGAGGGCGGCCGCCGCCAGAGTGGAGTGATCCGGTGCTATCCTTGTCCGCGTGAGAGATGTGTTCCGGGTGCGGGCTTCCTGATCCGAGGCCGTTCCTCGACGTGCGCGTTGAGGTCGTCGTCGCCGACTGCCTCGGCTCCTGCTCCCAGAGCAAGAACTGCACATCCACATTCCCTTTCCCCTTCCCCGTTCTGCACATGTTGTCCCTTTCATGTTTCACCTCCTCTATTCCATTTCGCAGTCCATTCCCCGCTCCCCGGTTCTCTTCTCCGGTGTGCTTGACCTGTCCCCATTTCGATTTCCCTCCCCGATCTGTTTCCCTGGACTTACACAGTCCACTTACCTAAAGTGGACCCGGACCTTCCCCGGTCACGGTTCCACAGGGAGGGGGACCGGAAACTTCCCCTCTCCTTTCCTTCCCCGGGGAAGGGGAGGGGACCGGTGCATTCCGGTACACCCGGTCCCCTCCACTTCCCTCCCATCCCTTCCAATCCCATCCCATCCCATCCCCACACTTCCCTCCCATCCCATCTCCCACTTCCCTCCCATCCCCCCACTTCCCTCCCATCCCCCACTTCCCTCCCATCCCCCACTTCCCTCCCATCCCCAACTTCCATCCCATCCCATCCCCCACTTCCCTCCCATCCCATCCCCCACTTCCCTCCCATCCCATCCCCCACTTCCCATTTTTCCAAACTTTGAACTTCAACATCGACTCACACAGCCAAGGTTAAGCCCGGGCGCCCCCGGATCGATCGCCCTGGACACCCGGGCTTCCGCTTCACCTCCAGGTCGCGGGTGGTCAGCGAAGCCGGTCATCTCTCAAGTTCACAGGTCCAGCTACGATGAAACCGGGGAGTTGGAGTTTAAGGGCGCATCGACTGCGTCGGTCATGCAGCATGAAACCGGGGAGACAGACGAAAGCCGTGACGCTGACCGCCCTCCAAAGTTTGTCTGTGTGGGTCCTATGTGTACCTGTCGCCATATCAGTGCCGCTGTTGTGCGTACTCACGCATACCCCGAAATCCCGATCGAAGTGTAAAGTTAACGCATGCCAAGGCTGCAGCAGCGCACCGGACTGTCCGGTGCCAGCGAGCGTCAGGTGGGGCGGCTGGCCGACATCTGACCTGACCTGATCTGACCGGCAGATGACCGTCAGCGGCAACACGGCGTCGCTGGAGATCGTCGAGACGTACGAAGAGGACTCGGGCACCATCACGTGTCGCGCCACCAACAGCGCCGGCACCAGCGAGTCGTCCGCCAAGCTCACCGTCGAGAGCGCCGACGACTCCGAGGAGAGCGAGTGAACGACGACGCGCGCGCCATCGCGCGCCACAAACTGCAAAGTCTAGTCACGCGAGCCGCCACACCGGACGGCGCTGACGCCGCCGGCCGACCGGCTCGCGCCATGCGTCGCGCCCGGCGTCGGTCCGTTGTTTTTGGTGACAATTATTTTGCTAGGTCAAGAACGGCTGGCCGAAGTGACGGTCGCCGGCGGGTGCTCGAGACTGACCTCGCGCCGGGCCGACGGCGTCCGTGGCGGCTCGCCAGCTGGACGCGAGTCGCGCTGCAGCTGCGCGAGTCGCGCCGCCAGCTGAGCCGAGGCGACCGCCGTCCTGACGGCTACACTGTGGATTGTTCTCCTCGCCGCGAGGCTGTCGCCGCACGGCTCTGTCCGCTTTGTAACCCCCCTAAACCCGCTCACGAAACGTGACGGCCGGTTCGGTAACCCACCGCCTGGCGCAACACCACTGTAAAGTTGTATCGTTTCAATAATAAATGTGCATTTTATCGTACGATTTGCTTTTGCCGGCCTTCAGGCGGGTCGCGCACCGCTGAATGTGAATGGGTGGACGGTGAGCACATAGGTTAGGCGAGGTGTCCAGCCTCTGGCTGCTTCTGAAGCCAGTACGAGGAAGACAGCTGGCCGTCTCCAGCCTTTACTGACCGCCGCGGCACACGACAGCCGTTCTGTGGGCCGACATGGTGTGACATATGCGCA
The DNA here is from genome assembly GCA_034440615.1 of Ashinkailepas kermadecensis. Lineage (NCBI taxonomy): Eukaryota > Metazoa > Arthropoda > Thecostraca > Neolepadidae > Ashinkailepas > Ashinkailepas kermadecensis. The sequence goes on from JAOTOM010000808.1 coordinate 44,242, forward strand.
ATTAGCGCCGACCGGCTGGCCGGTCGCCCGGGGACACTCGCCGCAATGGGGATTGTCATCAAACAATTCACATTTCAGTGGATTACTGGACGAGTGGACGTCGTATCAAATATGTTCCGTGGAACACGAAGAGGACAAGTTGGAAGGCACCTGTATAGTTACTAACGTCACAGTTGTATCGGCCTTTGGTACTTATGCTTGACAAGTTTCTCCATTTCTATACTTAATTATCGCCGAATTATTATCTGCTGAGGACGGGGACAATCGCTTCCTTCGATACACGGAAAAAGCACTGCGCTTATTAATGCACCGTAGGATATTGTAGGTGATACTTCATAGAATATGAAGATACGAACTATTCGGAACCCAATAGCTTCCCCAGTCTACCCCTGCACACGTCAGCTGATTACTCACCGGCGCCAAGTTTGGGTGCGAGTCCGACGAGCACCGCGAGATAAACTGAGCGTTGCGATCAGCGATACGCCTCGACACTCGGACGGAGATACAGAACAGGATATTCCATCAGGGAGCCATGGTGGTATGGCGTAGCAATCGGCATGTAGTCAACAGCAAAAAGGCTGGCCAGCGAATGATGCCAAATAACTCGGATGACCAGTTGAACAACTTCTTTGTTTCTGCAGGACTGGGGGTACTCTGTACTCTGTCATGGGAGTACTGTTTCAGCGTACTCTGACACGAGATCCCCTGCAGGATCCCCGCGTTGGAGCCGGTGTCTTCGCTTTGACTCCCATCTGCCGCGACTATCTGCAGCGAACCATCTTCGGTACGCGAAGCTCTGCCTCCCGTGGCTAGAGCTGCCTTTGCACTCGCGTGCTGAAGATTTGCTTCCCCGCTATCTGTGACGTCCTCGCCACACACATCATCAACGCCTTATCCACTCAGACATTCCCGACCTCTGGAAACAACCAATCACCCATCCCGTTTTCAAATCCGGCGATCCCTCTGACCCTTCTGGACCATTTCCATCGTCCCCGTCATCGCCGTGTGCAGCTGAGATGGGGAGTGTAAAATAACTTATCCGCAAATATACTAGTAAAGGATGTAGTAGGACAGGTGCAGCGGTCACCACACCAGCGGGTGGAAATGTTCATTTTGAGCATGAATGCACTGCACTATTAGCTCTCACAATGCGCCAACATTTCCTCTTCGCAGTGCTGGGGACAAGCTAACACCTCCACTGACTTGTTTTATGCTAGAGAGATACGATAAATGGCATCATGTAGGTCGATGCTGAAGCTTCAGAATTTAACAAAAAACAAGTCCTCTTGTGTTTAGTCCTCTTGTGGTCGATCTCTCAGATCAGATCGAACAGGTCAATGTCAGGGCGCGGTCAGTCACCGTAGTTTTCGGATCCTGGTCGTGAAAATGCGATCCACTGCTTCGACGTCGATGGCATGCAAACTGGGGGCTTAGTCTAAAGCCATGACACATGCAAACGTAAGATCATGAATTAGGCCAAGGTCAAGTACCAGGAAATATGTGATGCGCTACAGATGCTGACGATTTCTGAAACGAATTGTGTTTAAGATGAGATAAGCACAAGAAGCTTACATTCCTTTACAATTTCAGCATACTCTCCAGTCAGTGGGTCAACTTTGCCAGTCGACTTTGATTTTGCCAGTCGATGGCAGATCGCTCGTTTTGCGACCGACGCCGCCGACACCCGGCTCGGCGCACAGGAAAGCCGAGAACAGATGGAAGGTGGTGCGCAAATACGGCTAGCTGGGTTCGGTGTGGTTCGGCGGGGCGAGCCGACCTTGGAATGCCATGCCACTCAGCCACAACAACTTTCGCAAGCGGCACAGCTTCACAGCAGCACCGCAGTCT
>JAOTOM010000809.1:0-46154 GCA_034440615.1 Ashinkailepas kermadecensis
GGGGGGGGCGCCGCCCTGAAATTTGAGGAGGCCCCTATCCCGGAAATGCACAGGAAAAAGTGAGCAATGAGGCCGACCGAGACACGACGAGGAGGCCTCCAAGACGTGAGAGGAGGCCCCTAATTTGAAGAAGGAGTCACCTAGGAGAGGATAGGAGGACCCAGAAATCACGAGTGCCAACAATTGCCACGGAGGCCCCCAGGAATGCAAAGGATGCCCCCAGGATTGCAAAGGGAGGCCCCCAGGATTGCAAAGGAGGCCTCCAGGATTACAAGGAGGCCCCCAGGTTTGCAAAGGACTCAAGGATTGCAAAGGAGGCCCTCTGGATTGCAAAGAGGCCCCCAGGATTACAAGAAAGGAGGCCCACAGGATTGCAAAAGGGAGGCCCCCAAGGATTGCAAAGGAGGCCTCCATGATTACAAAGGAGGCCCCCATGATTGAAAAGGAGGCCCCCAAGATTGCAAAGGAGGCCCCCAGGATTGCAAAGGAGGCCTCCATGATTACAAAGGAGGCCCCCTGGATTGAAAAGAGGCCCCCAGGATTGCAAAGAGAGGCCCCCAGGTTTGCAAAGGAGGACTCCAGGATTGCAAAGGAGACCCCCAGGAATGCAAAGGAGGCCCTCACGATTGCAAAGGAGGCCTCCAGGATTACAAAGGAGGCCCCCAGGATTGCAAAGGAGGCCCCCAGGATTGCAAAGGAGGCCTCCAGGATTACAAAGAGGCCCCAGGATTGAAAAGGAGGCCCCAGGATTGAAAAGGAGGCCCCAGGATTGCAAAAGAGGCCCCAGGATTGCAAAGGAGGCCACCAGGATTTCAAAGGAGGACCCAGGATTGCAAAGGAGGCCCCCAGGATTGCAAAGAAGAGCCCCAGGATTGCAAAGGAGGCCCCCAGGTTTGCAAGGAGGACTCCAGGATTGCAAAGGAGACCTCCAGGAATGCAAAGGAGGCCCTCACGATTGCAAAGGAGGCCCCCAGGATTGCAAAGGAGGCCTCCTGGATTGCAAAGGAGGCCTCCAGGATTACAAAGGAGGCCCACAGGATTGCAAAGGAGGCCCCCAGGATTGCAAAGGAGGCCTCCATGATTACAAAGGAGGCCCCCATGATTGAAAAGGAGGCCCCCAAGATTGCAAAGGAGGCCCCCAGGATTGCAAAGGAGGCCTCCATGATTACAAAGGAGGCCCCCCGGATTGAAAAGGAGGCCCCCAGGATTGCAAAGGAGGCCCCAGGATTGCAAGGAGGCCTCCATGATTACAAAGGAGGTCCCCTGGATTGAAAAGGAGGCCCCAGGATTGCAAAGGAGGCACCCAGGTTTGCAAGGAGGACTCCAGGATTGGCAAAGGAGACCCCCAGGAATGCAAAGGAGGCCCTCACGATTGCAAAGGAGGCCTCCAGGATTACAAAGGAGGCCCCCAGGATTGCAAAGGAGGCCCCCAGGATTGCAAAGGAGGCCCCAGGATTACAAAGGAGGCCCCCATGATTGAAAGGAGGCCCCAGGATTGCAAAGAGGCTCCCAGGATTGCAAAGGAGGCCACCAGGATTTCAAAGGAGGACTCCAGGATTGCAAAGGAGGCCCCCAGGATAGCAAAGGAGGCCCCCAGGTTTGCAAAGGAGGACTCCAGGATTGCAAAGGAGACCCCCAGGAATGCAAAGGAGGCCCTCACGATTGCAAAGGAGGCCTCCAGGATTGCAAAGGAGGCCCCCAGGATTTCAAAGGAGGCCCCCAAGATTGAAAAGGAGGCCCCAGGATTGCAAAAGAGGCTCCCAGGATTACAAAGGAGACCACCAGGATTTCAAAGGACTCCAGGATTGCAAAGGAGGCCCCAGGATTGCAAAGGAGGCCCCAGGATTACAAAGGAGGCCACCAGGATTACAAAGGAGGAATCCAGGATTGCAAAGGAGGCCCCAGGATTGCAAAGTAGGCCCCCAGGATTGCAAAGTAGGCCCCCAGGATTGCAAAGGAGGCCCACAGGATTGCAAAGGAGGCCTTCAGGATTACAAAGGGGCCCCCATGATTACAAAGGAGGCCCCCAGGATTGAAAAGGAGGCCCCAGGATTGCAAAGGAGGCCCCCAGAATTGCAAAGGAGGCCTCCCGGATTGCACAGGAGGCCCCTAGGATTGCAAAGGAGGCCCTCAGGATTGCGAAGGAAGCCCAGAGGATTGTAAAGGAGGCCCCCAGGATTGCAAAGGAGGCCCCAGGATTGCAAAGGAGACCCACATGATTGCAAAGGAGGCCCCCAGGATTGCAAAGGATGCCCCCAGGTTTGCAAAGGAGGCCCTCAGGATTGCAAAGGAGGCCCCAATACGGGAAGGAGACCTCAGAAAATGAGAGGAGGCCCTAAGACGGAAGAGAAAGCCAGTGGATATGAGATGAGGTTTCGGAGACGTAAAAGCAGTCCCCGAAACGGGTAAGGTTCCACCAAGATAGAAAAGGATAATCCAGAAAAGTGGCAGGAAGCACCTAATTCGGAAGAGGACGACATAAGATTGGAAAGAGACCCTATGATGCACGAGGAAGCCCCTAAAATAGGAGAGAATGGCCATTAGATAAGAGGGATGGCTCCCAGGCGAGAAAGAAGGCTTCAAGACGGGTAAGAAGGTCCCCAGGAAATGACAAGGTAACTGAGATAGGAAAGGTTGCGTGTAATTTGAAGAGGAGCCACCTAAGAGAGAACAGGAGTCCACCAGGAGATAAGGGGCCAACCTTAAAATGGGAAAAGATAGAATCAAAACGCGGAACAGGAGGCCCCGAAGACGTGAGAGAAGGCCCCTAATTTGAAAAAGAAAGACTCCAAAAGAAAAAAGGAGGCCCCTGCCTGACTTGAGAGGAGTCCCTCGAGATGGAGTAGGAGGTCTCCAGGGCCGAATCAGGCCCCGACGACCGGAAGGAATTCCCAGGAAATGAGAGAAGGCCCTTAAAATGGGAGTGGTAGGTAGCAGGTATGGAAGGAGGTGAGGTTTCCAAAATTGAAGATCCCCTCAAGACGGGTAAGCTTTGCCAGGACAAAGGAGGATGCCCACGAGGCGTGGCAGGAGGCCCCTAATTTGGCAGAGGATGCCCCTGGAACATGAGAGGAAGTCCCATGCCATGTTAAAGGGGCCCCAGGATGTGGGAGGAGGTCCTCCAAAACGGGAGAGGAGGACCATTGAATATGGAGGAGGGTAGGCCGGACGAGAAGACGTCCAAAACCGGTAAAGAAGCTCCAGGAAATGAGACGAGACCCCTAAGACGCGAGAGGAGGTCTATAATTTGCTAGAAGCACCTGAAATGGCAGGAGTCGTGCCGGGGTGCTTGAAAATCACGACATGGGCCCGAAAAGATCCGGCCGGGGCCCCTAAAAATCTCGCTGAGCCTATGGGTACCAAAAATTCACGCCCGGATCATGAAAATCACGCTAGGGGCACGATAAGTCGTACCGTTCCCCAACAGTATCATTTTGACACAAATGAAGCCGGGGCAACGAAAAACAATCCGGACATGGATAATCACTCTTGGGCCCCAACAATGACACCAAAAGCATCCAAAACGTATTGGACACCCACAAAGTGTCGAGGTCGCTAAAACTCGCGCTAGGGATCCAAGCAAATGACGTCGGGACACAAAAGATTACATTGGACTAAAAAAGTCGCGTCGCAGCCTTCGAAAATCTCACTGGGGACCACAAAAGTCGCGCCTGGACCCCAAAGGTTGCTGCTGCCCCCAAAATCAATTATCAACCGGAATGTCACTCTGCGCCCAAACAAATCGGGTCTAGGTCCCCGCAAAACCCGTTGGGCACTGGAAAAAAAAACGTGTCAGGGCACCGAAAAAAATCGCACCTGGAGACAGAAAAATCGTACCAGGACTCAAAAATATCACATAAGGACCTATAGAAAAAATAGAACTCCTTCGGTGGCCGCAGTGACATATCAAAGGGGCAAATGGCCCCTCCCTCCTAAGAGGGATATGCTCCCAAGAATCGAGCCGAGGCCCCCAAAAGTCGCGCTGGGACCACAAAAATTCGCGTCGGTCCACCAGAATTCGCCAGAATTTCAGGAACCGCCAAGATCGCGTTGGGGTCACAGCTAAGTACAACGCGTCCCGCAAACTCGAACCGGTCCCACCAAATTTCGCGCTCGGACGCACAATTCGGTAGTACCAAAAATTTCGCGCTCGGACCCATCGGTAGTACCAAAAATTTGGTCTGGGCATCAAAAATTAACGTCGGGGCTGCCAACAATTGGCGTCTATGGCCCCACATAGGCACCGTGTGACCACCAAAGTCCCATCGGTATCCGAAAAATAAAGCCGGAGCCCTCCAAAATCAGGAGGGATTGCAAAAAAGTCCGGGTCAGGACAATTGTTCTGAAGCACCGAACATGTCATCAGATGCCTCGACAAATCGCGTACGGCATCCAAAAACATACCGGAGCTCGAAGAAAATCGAGGTAAGATACAAAAACATGGCACCAGGGACTCGAAACATCAGGGCGGGATTCGGAAGTTAAAGAAAATTCCGAAGAGATCCACAAAAATCGCGTTGAGCCCAGATAACTGGCGTTGGGTCCCGGAACCACGCGCCTGGGCGCGATAAGTCGCGCTGGGACCCAGAAAAAACGCACCGAAGCCTCAAAATCTTACTGGGGCCGCACAAATGTGCGTCAGAAGCCCCAAATAAACACAGCGGGACCCTAAGAGCACAACGGGGACCGAAAATGCGACTGGCCCTTCAAAGCGCAGTCTCGTAAAAAGCGGCAGGGTCCGAAAACATGCGTTGTAGCCGTAACTATATATACCGGGAACACTAAAAAAAACAAAAAACAAAAACACCGGAAGCTCTCAAGGCACACAGGGGCCATATGACCGCATAAGGGCCTGAAAAAGAGGCTGAGGCCGCAAAAAGCAACATGATCCCAAAACGAACAAAAATAACGGGCACTAAGTAAACACATCGAGATCTTTGAAAGCGCCCCGACAACAACAAAAAAAATATTCGGTGCGCAAAAAAAAGCAACAAAACGCTAAAACGAGCAGGGGTTTCGAAAATGCGTTGGGCCTCTAACAAAAATGAATTGGAGCCTTAACACGCGCCCTGGAGGGCCTCTGAGAATTACGCGCACTGGAGGGGGGGGGGGCGGATTCCGCCCCCCTAAGATCTCGGCTCCTAGTAAAGCTGGAGGAACGAAATTTGTAGGGTTGATGGGCACGGTAGTGACCTCTATTGTGTGCAATTTTTGTGACCTTAGGTCAATATCTTCAAGGTCAAATGAGGTCAGATTGGCAAAATTTTCCGGTTTTGCGTGGCTTGGCTTGTCATCGTTATGGATCGCTGTGATTGTGTTTAAATGCTCAAAAATGGGCATCAATGATGTTTTGGACATTACTAATGATGCAATGCAGATGCTAGACCCAACATTTGACCTCAGGTCACCTATATAGCACCATTTTATCAGGTCAGTTACCTGTTCCAGTTACCGGAACCGGCCGCCTGCCCGACTGCTCCGTCGGGCAGCTCGGAGCAATCGGCTTCGTGAAGAAGAGAGTGAAGTACATGAATAAAGTATGGAAACGCAAAGACAAACAGTACAAATGACAACCAGTAGTGCATTTATGGCAACATTCCAGTTGATCAAGTTTGGTTCCATTAACCTGTCATGAACTTGCCCTGACTTGACCTTGGTGACCTAACATGACCTTCAAACTATACAGCATATCAATATGCATCAAACAAGTCGCTAGTGTTGCCTAGAACACTTCCCTTTTGTCAGTATACTGGAAGCGCATCAGCGCCAATTTTTGTGTTCTGGCGCTGTAATTTGTTTTGATTTTAGCGGCCCCTAACTTGAAAACTTTTCGGCCGATTTCCATTGTTTTTTGCTTTAAACGACGCGCCGTTCAATTCTAAGCAGGTACCCCGAACATCGCGTATATCGACCGGTAAAATCTGCAGTTATTTGCGAAAAACCGGAGGGGTGGGCGGATTTCGCCCACCCTCCAGTGCGCGTGTTAAGACACATCAGTAGACGAATAAATACGAAACGGGTCCAAAGAAGTACACTCAGGCAGGGCTTCGGTTTGGTAGCCAACCTGGAAGCATGTTTAATCAAATATATGAGGTGCATCAAAGCTCAGCGGGTATCCGCATTTCTTCACCATAAAATATGTTAAGAAGGGAACTAATGATCGAATTTAATTAATCGAATTTTCGCAGCGAACGCCCATACGAAGCATTTACACGTCAGATATGGCGCAAGTCTATCATGTGGCAGCAATTAACAAAGCGTAGGAGGCCCAGCAGAATCCGTCGCATCGCACGAAGTGTGGCGAATGCGCCGAATACGCAAGATGGGTGTGCACGTGCACTAACGTTGGCGTCGTGGCGACCGGGCAGCATATTTTTTTTCGTCGCCGAGTTTTGACAAACAGAAGCCAGAATAGTGCAGAAACTTGCGAAACTGGATTGCTATCCCCAATACTGTAAACAAATGAGTTTTATTCTGGAAACATTGCATTAAAATCGTCCTGGTTGCCATGTTCATGGAATTATATCATAGTTTGCTTTGCAATTGTAGGCGGCAGTTGTGTGAAAGATGGATAAAAAACAATATAATATTACAACACTATCATAAGCTGTGACAATCGTGACAGCGGTGAGACGAAATCAAGCAATACTTATTGAATGTAATACAAATAATACAAATAATAATACTTTAATAACACATATAATAATGCTGATTTTAGTGAAGAGGCTCATGGTCTCATGGTCAGGCTCTGGCTCGAGAGGCTTCATAGGCTCAATCAAACTGCAAGCTGCAAGGTGTAAGCCACTGACTAGATACCCACCTATTCACCCACCACAGAACACTACAAATACAGAAATAGGCAAAGGTATCGCTCACACTGGAACCAAAGGCTTACACCTTGCAGCTTGCAGTTTGCTTGAGACTATGAAGCCTCTCGAGCCAGAGCCGGACCATGCGACCATGAGCCTCTTCACTAACATGAGCATTAGTGTTATTAAAGTATTATTATTTGCATTACATTCAATATGTATTGTTTGACTTCGTCTCACCGCTGTCACGATTGTCATAGCCTATGATAGTATTGTAATATTATATTGTGTTTTTATGCATTTTTCACACAACTGCCGCCCACAATTGCAAAGCAAACTATGATATAATTACATGAACATGTCAACCATGACGATTGTAATGCAATATTTCCAGAAGAAAACTTATTTGTTTACAGTATTGCGGATAACAATCCAGTTTCGCAAGGTTCTGCACTATTCTGGCTTCTATTTGTCAAAACTCGACGACGAAAAAAAAATATGCGACCGGGCACTATGAACTGGAATGTCTGAAATTGGAACATTTTACATTTTAAAATGATTTGTGCAGGTGTAATTTCAGCAGTGCGAGGTGACTTATCACGGAATACCAAAAGAATACATTTGAACAGGTTGTGGGAGCTAGGGTTGAAATCCGACGAATCAGAAACGATAGTGGTAGATTAGGCCCCTCCACAGGATAATTCAGTTGATCACTAATTATTTTATTTCAAAAGGTCTCCTTTGAAAAAATAGTGGTCGAAATCGGAATACTTTATTCAGTAGTTGGACCCCCTCCAAATACGTTTGCCCCCTCCCCTTGACGCAAATATGGGTGCGTCACTGGTCTCCCAATAATTTTCAGAAACTTACGCCCATGGAGCAAAGCCAACATTGCGGGGGTAAATTCCCCCTCACAAGCATACAAAACAACACCGATGCCCCACATTAAATGGGAGGAATGATGTTTTAAAATGTATTTTCTTCCTACAAAGTTGTCTTCTGTGATTACAGCCTGCATGATTAGAGCTTCCCAGCTTCAGTACCTTCTCAACGACATAATTTACAAAACGGTACAGCACAGCGATAACCATGGGCGTGACGGCGTGGAATTCGAAGGTTTTGCATTATTTATGCATTGTCATTGTTACATTGTTGCATTGCCATTGATGCATGGTTGTTCAATGCTTGTTCTTGCCGTGAATTTATTCGCGGAGTATTTATTATTTTAGCTTCTGTGCCAAGTGCCTTGCAGCCAGCACCAAATGTTATGAAAAAAAAAAAAAAATCCCTAAGATGACGATCAGAAAACCAATTCAATCAACTTCTCGTTGTCACCTGCGCGAAATTGTTGTCCTGGGACTGAGAAATGATCGTTTAAGTCTGTTTATGAGATCAAGCTGGTGGGAATGACTAACAGTAGTGATGAACCTAGCTATATTCAGTTAAACTTGGTGAACAAAGAAGTGGGTTGATCAATGGGAGATATCTTTAAGATATGCTCAGCACGAGCCCCACCAGCTCGCTACAAACTAGAGCCCAGCGGGAAGATTCTTCTCGTCGATAAAGCATAAAGATATTGGTTTGTTTTCGCACTGACGTATTTATCTATATTTGCTTATTTATACCCTGGTATGGCTCGGTTCTCAGCGAAAAAAAAAGATTCTTGCCATTGCGCTTTGCGTAAATTATATACCATGCCAAGAACAAACAAGACATCAATATGAAATCATGTTCCCATTCGGGAACCATACTAAGAGCCTAAAAAGCAAGAGGAGGCCCTAACACAGTGGAGGCCCCTTTTCGGGGAGCAGGAGGCCCCCTATCAACATTGCCCCCCCTGGAAGAATTTCGTGGCGACGCCACTGGGTGTAATGCTCTATGTGAATAGCTTATACAGTTCTCAAAAAGTAGCAGATGGGTTAAAAATGTGTCTGTGGAGTCCATTTGGCTTGATGTTGCTGTGGGAAAAGGCAACAGCAATAAACTGAGGATTATAGGAGCTTTGTATCGATCAGGAACCTTACCACATTCTCAGCAACTGGAGCTCCATAAGGTGATTTGTGAGGAAATCAGTAGAAACTTTCAAAAGGAAATGCCTTATTCTTGGTGACTTTAATCTAAAAGGATATGAAAATGTTGGTGTTGGCTCCCCATCATGTAAACTGTTTAGGAAATGCCTTGAAGAGGACTTGTTCTTACACTAGTTTGTAACGGAACCAACCAGGCAGGGCTCATTCTTGGACCTTGTCTTCTCAGATTTAAGTTATTTAGTTCAAGACTTGACTGTAGGAGAAACTCTGGGAAGAAGTGACCATAACATAGTGAGATTCAAGGCACAGGTAGCAGGGACAATGAAGGATAATTTGGCAAAGATTCCAAATTTTAATAGGGCAGACTTTGACTGCATGAGAGAGGCTTTAAGTGACATAAAATGGGAAGAAGAATTCTTTGATTTAAATGCCTGTGAAATGTGGGAAAAGTTCAAATCTTACTTGAGGGAAATTCAGATTAGACATGTCCCCCAAAAGCAAAGGCGCAAAAGAAGGGTAGGAAAGCCAGCATGGCTTACACCAGATGTGATGAAAGCAATTAAGGCTAAGAAAGATGCATTTAGAGAATTTAAGGAAGCTTCAAATATCGTAAATCTAAGGTCGTATCAAATATCTAGAGATGCTGTGAAGCAGAAAATCAGAGCAGCAAAGCGAGCAAAAGAATTGGATTTGGCTCGGAACTGTAATGGGGACAGTAAAAAATTATTTAGTTTCTACAAGCTAAGTAAAGTTTCAAGCACAATTGGTCCACTGGAAGTAAATGGGACTATATTGAGTGAGGATGGTGAGATGGTTGAGGAGCTGAGCAAGCAGTTTAAATCAGTGTTTACAGTGGAGGATGTGACTAATCTGCCAACCGTGAACCACAGTTCAGTGACAGGTGATCAGATACACGATGTTGATTTCATTGATAGTGATATTGTTTTCAATTATATCAGAAAAATCAAGCCAAACAAGGCAGCAGGACCTGATGGAATTTATGCTAGGGTATTGCGGGAAGCTGAAAAGGAAGTGGCAATTCCACTTAGTATAATATTTTGTAGATCAGTTTCACAAAATGAAATTCCAATAGATTGGAAAAGGGCAAATGTAGTTCCTATTTTCAAGAAAGGAGAAACAGGGAAAGTTGAAAACTATAGGCCAGTAAGCCTCACATCCCTAGTCTGCAAGGTACTCGAATCAATTATCAAGGATAGAATAGTTAGTTTTCTGGAAGGAAACAGATTGATTCAAGATACTCAACATGGGTTTAGAATGGGGCGATCGTGTCTCACAAATCTCTTGGACTTTTTGAATTTTGTTACCGAGCAATTTGATCAGGGAAGTCAGGTTGATGTAGCATATCTTGACTTTAGTAAGGCCTTTGACAAGGTACCTCATAAACGGTTAATGATGCAGCTTCAGGTCCATGGTATTGCAGGTAGCATCCTAAAATGGATAGAGTTGTGGCTTTCAGATAGACAGTAGAGAGTGATGCCAAATGGTACAAAGTCATCATGGCAAAATGTTCTTAGTGAAGTCCCCCAGGGGTCGGTACTGGGCCCACTATTGTTCATTATATATGGGAACAGCATTGAATGTGGCCTAAGCAGTAAGGTTTTGAAATTTGCGGATGATTTGAAGATCTTTAGGGCAATAACAGGGCACAATGAGCAGGTTTTGCTGCAGAAAGACTTAGACGAGCTAGTGGAGTGGTCCGAAAAATGGCAAATGAAGTTTAATTTTGATAAGTGCAAAGTCATGCATGTAGCTAGGCAGCATATGAAGGCTCCATACTTGATGGGTGGCCAAGTACTATCTGTGACTCAGCAGGAGAAGGACTTAGGTCTTATTTCGAACACGAAATTGGGGGCATGAGAACAGACCAAAGAAGCCAGGAAGAAGGCATTAAGAATGCTTGGGGCAATACAGAGGAATGTGTCATACAAAAGTGAGGAGGTCATCAGGACGCTTTACTGTGCATATGTCAGGCCACATTTGGAATACTGTGTCCAAGCTTGGTTCCCTAGTTATGAGAAAGATTGTTGGCTTTTAGAGAGAGTACAAAAGAGGGCAACAAAAATGGTTAACGGTATATATGCAACCTGGCATATGAGGAAAGATTGAAGAAATTGAATATGTTTTCACTTAGATATAAAACGCTAAGAGGAGATCTCATCGAGGTTTTTAAGTTTGTTCATGGTCAGGAACAGGGATATCTCAGGGAAATGTTTGAATTTAACAGAAATGATGCAATTAGAGGTCATCCATTCAAAATTAAAGTTAATCACAGCAGGACAAGGTTAAGACAGTCTTTCTTCACCAACAGGGTAGTAGAACACTGGAACCAGCTACCAGGAACCATTGTCAGTAGCAACACACTGAACATCTTTAAAAACGGCATAGACAATCATTATAAGAATAGGGGGCTTGTTTTTCCTGTATTCCAGGGAGGGTTGATCGACAGGGAGGAGTTGGAAGTTGGGAGGAGTTTGAAATTGTTGAGTGTGTTATACAATAGCAAGTGAGTCTCTTATTAACACGCGCACTGGAGGGGGGGGGGCGAAATCCGCCCACCCCTCCGGTTTTTCGCAAATAACTGCTGATTTTACCGGTCGATATATGAGATGTTCGGTGTACCTGCTTAGAAATGAACGGCGCGTCGTTTAAAGGAAGAAAAATGGAAATCGGCCGAAAATTTTTCAAGTTAGGGGCCGCTAAAGTCAAAAAATGTTATAGCGCCAGACCACAAAAATCGGCGCAGATGCGCTCCCAGTATACTGACAAAAGGGAAGTGTTCTGGGCAACACTAGGGACTTGTTTGATGCATATTGATATGCTGTATAGTTTCAAGGTCATGTTAGGTCACCAAGGTCAAGTCAGGTCAAGTTCATGACGGGTTAATGGAACCAAACTTGATCAACTGGAATGTTGCCATAAATGCACTACTGGTTGTCATTTGTACTGTTTGTCATTGCGTTTCCATACTTTATTCATGTATTTCACTCCCTTCTTCACGAAGCCGATTGCTCCGAGCTGCCCGACGGAGCAGTCGGGCGGGCGGCCGGTTCCGGTAACTGGAACAGGTAACTGACCTGATAAAGTGGTGCTATATAGGTGACCTGAGGTCAAATGTTGGGTCTAGCATCTGCATTGCATCATTAGTAATGTCCAAAACATCATTGATGCCCATTTTTGAGCATTTAAACACAATTACAGCGATCCATAACGATGACAAGCCAAGCCACGCAAAACCGGAAATGTTTTCAAATCTGACCTCATTTAACCTTGAAGATATTGATCTACGGTCACGAAAATTGCACACAATAGAGTTCACTACCGTGCCCATCCACCCTGCGAATTTCGTTCCTCCAGCTTTAATAGGAGCCGAGATCTTAGGAGGGGGGGGGGGCGGAATCCCCCCCCCCCCCTCCAGTGCGCGTAATTCTCAGAGGCCCTCCGGGGCGCGTGTTAAGTCTAAACGCTTTATAACTTTATATAGGGTGTACCTAGCAGGGGATTCAGCACCTTCCTTCGGGATGTGATACTGATGAGATTGTTTATGGTAGCACAATGGGTATGATGGGAGGAGTTTGTAATTATTGAGTGTATTATGCAATAGCAAGTGAGTCTCTTATTAAGTCTGAATGCTTTATGAATATGTGTGGGTTGTGCCTAGCAGTGGATTCGGCACCTTCCTTCGGGATGTGATGCTGATGAGATTGTCTATGGTGGCACGATGGGTATGATGGGAGGAGCTGTGATTGTTGAGGGTGTTATGCGGTAGCAAGTGAGTGGTGCTAGATAGGCTGGGATATATATCTTCCTAGGAACTTGGGATAAGGGATTGATTGGGGTGAGAGTATGTACATTTCTAGTACCTTTTCTGGATAGGCTTAACCCAGATGGGCCCCTGTGGCTCTTTTATGACAACACGTATTCAGTCAAAGGGTTGTTGATCAGTGGATATCTTCCATTTACAGACTTAACTGGATGGGCCTTTGGGTCTCTTATTAAGTTTAAACACTTTATAACTGTATATAGGGTGTACCTAGCATTGGATTCAGCACCTTCCTTCGGGATGTGATACTGATGATTGCCTATGGTAGCACAATTGGTATGATGGGAGGAGTTTGTAATTGTTTAGTGTGTTATGCAATAGGAAGTGAATGGTGCTAGATAGGTTGGGATATATAGCTACCTAGGAACTTGAGATAAGGGATTGATTGGGGTGATAGTATGTACATTTATAGTACCTTTTCTAGATAGGCTTAACCCAGATGGGCCCCTGTGGCTCTTATTAATCCTTAACACTTTATGACTTTACTTTATGACTTTATTAAGCCTTAATACTTTTATGACTTTTATAACCACAAGACTGCTTGTTCAAATAACAGGACAGCGATTGCCCGCAGCCCGCCACCTCTACTTAGGCAAGAAAAAAACACGGGTATCCAAATACCAACAGAAAAAAACCACCTTTTTGACGTCCTCAATTCTTGTCACGCTGTATATATCTCCTTAGTCAACTTTAGTAAGAATGCCTACTAAACTTCTCGAAGTTTAGTAAATATTGCTACTAAACTCACTTTCCCTCTTAGTAAATATACCTACTAAACCTTCTCGAGGATTTTCCATGTGCAGTACTTTCCGGCTGCCAAATGTAACATTTGCGCATTGATTATGCAAATGCGCTTATTTTATTTCCTGCCTCAAAAGCTAGAGAGGATTTCTCCTCCGGTGTCGGTGCGTGCACGGAAAGTTAAATCCTGGGTACTAATACTCAAGTTAAATCCGTTAAATCTAGCTATTTGACTTCAGTTTTATTGCCGAGGTAATGATTGTCATGCGTGCATTGCTCTGCAGAGTACTGTATGTGTTCCTTATAGGTAATGTGTTTTAATGGATTTTAGTTTGCCCTATGTGCCTAGCTATGTTCAGTGCCTTGTGTCTAGCAGTTATCGTGCACTGATCTGGGTCCCTTGGTTTTGCATGAGTAGTCTAGGAGTAAGTTGCCAGTCTCACAATCAAAAGATTGGGTTCGAGTCTCGCCTGACGCTACTCTTCGCCCGCGGCCAATCGGCGTGAGAGAATAGTCTGTTTTACAGCGGCAATTTGCTATCCCATCTAAAGGGGACGAGTGGTCTAGGGGTAAGATGCTCATCTCGCAATCAAAAGATTGTGTGTTCGAATCTCACCTGTTGCTACTCTTCGCCCGCAACCAATTGGAGTGAGATTGGCGACGCTATGTAACTCAATGGTCGACGTGTCGTAAAACCAATAACCAACCTAACCCGTCTAGTCGCTTTTCATCCTTCCAAGTCATTCCTTGCTTCAACTAGACATTCCAGACATGAACTAAAAAAGTACATTGAAGAACATTTATTATTAACAAGAATTGATTTCACTCAATTTTCTCAGCTTTTTCATTGACAAAACTTGTTTCTTGGTGGTGAGAATAAAACGATTTTAGACTGATTGTTTTAGTATAATTTTCCTTAAACCATTTTATATTCCAAAACCTATATCCCAGTATGCGGCAGGCAACAAATCAGTCGGTACACAAGCGTCCTACTCGTGGGGCGTGTTGTGATTATTTATTAGTTGTGCAGCGTGAGCATGTCGGCAGTATCAGGTATGGATTTATAAACTTGGTTGACATCGATTAAGTGTACTTTTGTTATCATTTTCACTACTGTTGCTCAGGAAGTTGGCTTATAACCGCATCCTTTGCTAATTTAACCACAGCGCCAATTTGTCATCTGGCAGTCATCCGTCGGCTGCCAGATACCCTGGAGCTGAGGGCATTCTCGACGTAAATTAGAAAGCGTATTGCAATTTGCTGATATTCAGGTTTAATTCTACTTATTTCAGCAGCATCAATAGTAAAACCTATTTTGTTATTAAAACTGATGTGAGAATTATATTTGGTGGTCACTTTTAATTTATGCAGATCACTATGCCGGGTCTTCTCCCTCTATCTTGTTCCTGAGACCATGTGACATGGGAGCAAATTTCCGCTGTAAAACCGACTATTGGTGACGCTACATGACTCAACGGTCGATGTGTCGTAAAACCAATAACCAACCAACCTTGGTTTTGTAGATTGCACATTTGCATGTTTTCTGGACAATATTCAGATTATTTTGGGGAAATTGAAATGCATGTGTTGGAAGTTTTTCTCCACTTCACAGGTGAACAAATATGGCTATAAATAAGCATTAGATCACAAAGAAATTAACATATGGGGATCTGTACTGCACTAGAATCAGTACAGAGAAGGTGGACACGAAACATAGAGGGGATGGAAGGTCTGGATTATGGTGCCAGATCACGGAAACCAGGTCTGTACTCAGTGCAAGGTAGACTGATTCGAGCAGACATTATAAAATGTTGGAAGATTTTTCATGGCCATTCTGCCATTAAGATCCCTGACATGTTTGTGCTGGCACCATTGGTGAACACACGTGGACACTCACTGAAATTGGCTCACAGGTGTGCATCAGTGGATTGTAGGAAGATATTTTTAGCCTCAGATGCTGTGCCACTTGGAGCTCATTGCCTGATGATGTAGTAGCCTTTATGGACCTGGGTGCATTTAAAGCTGCATTGCACTCAAATCTCTGCACATTGTTATGTGAATATACTGAATAGATTTACCATGATAATATACTAATCAAACTTGAAGAGTAGCTATACTTCTCTATATTCAGAATATAGAGATCTCTATATATCTCTACATTCAATCTCTGTATTCAATCTCTATATTCAATCTCTATATTCTCTTTTTCTTATATTTCTCTTTTTCTTAATCTTGACTGACAACAAAATGTTAGCAGATGTAGTGGCTACTCTAAGCATACAAATTCTGCTTAAGGTACACTTTCCAGTTCCTGTGTCTTGCCCTGACTATCAGATAACCATATTTTCTTTAATCTAGGGGACTGGCGTACCTGCAGATATGGGCTCCCCTCATCGGGCACGGAACTCATCTCTGGGTGAGTGATGCTTGAGTATATGGGGAGCCAACCAGGTGAGAGGGCCAAATTACCACAAATGTCTCATTATCCCTGGAATGTTTTGCAAGAACTCAAAATTATTTTTGTTGGACAGAAAATGATTCAATGAAATGTTGAACATTCTGAAGATTGCACTTGTTTTCTTTGTAACCTTGATGTTCATTCCAGAGCTTAATTTTATACTGACTGCAAAAGATATATTGATAATTAGCAATCCAGTACTCTACTAAATGCTGCAAGATTTTCCTTCAAATAGTGTTGGTAAGTTTTGGTGCCTGACTGTTTTTCTTCAAATTATGCAGGGCAGTATTGGGACTTAAGGAAAGTATCTCATTGATGCTATTGAAATTGCAAATCAAAGAGTTTCTTGAGGGCTAGCAAATTGGCACTGGTGACATTGCTGTCAACCCTTGCTGACACTAGGGAGTCTGCTGCAGTGTTGGTTGACACTAGGGAGTCTGCTGCAGTGTTGGTTGACACTAGGGAGTCTGCTGCAGTGTTGGTTGACACAAGGCAGTCTGCTGCAGTGTTAAAGTAAGGGTCCTCATTAGGTGTGAGATGTTGAAATGATTACAGTAGGATGTCAAAATTTTCCATGGAATTAGTGTCATTTAAAACATTTTGTATGTTCTTCACACTCAAATTTGAGCCAATAATGTACTTACAACTGCACCCTTTTCATTTGTTTTCAGATACCTAGTTTAGGAAAAACTATTCTGGATAGTGAGAAAAGTGTATGATGTAAACTGGTATTGTATACCAGCTCACATCATAGGTAATCACTTTACCTGAAGTTGCATTGTAAAATGTTTGTACATCACAACCCCCTATGGGAAGCATAATAATGATAAATTAAATACTATTAGGAATGAGGCATACAGACTTCATCAGTATGCATTAACACGCACCCTGGAGGGCCTCTGAAAATTAAGCGCACTGGAGGGGGTGGATTCCGCCACCCCCCCTAAGATCTCGGCTCCTAGTGAAGCTAGAGGAACGAAATTCGCAGGGTGGATGGGTACGGTAGTGAACTCTATTGTGTGCAAATTTCATGACCTTAAGTCAATATCTTGAAGGTCAAATGAGGTCAAATTTGCAAAATTTTCTGGTATTGCGTGGCTTGGCTTGTCATCGTTATGGATCGCTGTGCCTTGTATTTAAATGCTCCCAAATGGCTATCAATGATGTTTTGGACATTACTAATGATGCAATGCAGATGCTGGACCCAACAGTTGACCTCAGGTCACCTATATGGCACCACTTTATCAGGTCAGTTACCTGTTCCAGTTACCGAAACCGGGCCGCCCGCCCGACTGCTCCGTCGGGCAGCTCGGAGCAATAGGCTTCGTGAAGAAGGGAGTGAAGTACATGAATAAAGTATGGAAACGCAATGACAAACAGTAGTGCATTTATGACAACATTCCAGTTGACCAAGTTTGGTTCCTACCTGTCATGAACTTGACCTGACTTGACCTCGGTGACCTAACATGATCTTGAAACTATATAGCATATCAATATACATCAAACAAGTCGCTAGTGTTGCCAAGAACACTTCCCTTTTGCGAATATACGGGAAGCGCATCAGTGCCGATTTTTGTGGTCTGGCGCTAGAATTTTTTTTTACTTTAGCGGCCCTTCACTTGAAAAATTTTCGGCCGATTTCCATTTTCTTGCTTTAAACGGCGCGCCGGTCATTCCTAAGCAGGTACGCAGAAAATCGCGTATATCGACCCGTAAAATCTGCAGTTATTTACGAAAAACCGGAGGGGTGGGCGGATTTCGCCCCCCCCTCCTCCAGTGCGCGTGTTAAGAAGCACAATGTTAATGCTTCTTTGAGAAGAATGTTGATTGAGTGTTCAGGAAGTGATATATCCCATCCTATTTCATAAATAATTTATCACTGGGCTGCTGGCAAGCCATATTTTCCAGGTGGCCAATGCTTGTAGTAGCCTTCCCTCTCAGGATCATTCCTAGCCTAATTCCCTGGTGATGCCTCTTCTCAAAAACCTCACAGTAAGTATTGATATCATGTAAGGACAAAGTAATAAATACTTGTGTGACTGACTGCAAAGGGCCAGCACCAAAGAGCAACTGACATGCACCCCTCCTCAAGCTCCTGGCTATGCCATTGGCTGTTTTGCATGTACATGTTTGAACACCAAATGGTGCTTTGGATCTTTAATCCATCAGTCTGTCTGGTCAGATCCTCACATCCAGTCTGGTGTTTGTTGGTTTTATGACACTTTGACTGTTGGGTCATGTAGTGCCCTCAATCTCTCACGCAAATTGGCTGCAGGTGAAGAGTAGCAACAGGTGAGACTCGAACCCACAATCTCTCGATTGTGAGATGACTACTCACCCCCTCTCACACCCAGTCTTTAGGTCATTTTATACACCCTCTAATCTCTAAACTAAGCATTGAACAAAAACTAAAGTGGTGTCATCAGAGTGCTCGCCATGTAGGACCCAAAACCACTACCAAAATTGTATCCCCAAATTTGGTGTCACATGGGGGTATGTGGGATCATGACAAATAACATGTTTTTGCCTCCAGGTAGTTCATTTTGGAGAATATTTTGAAAGTAAAAACTATTCAGAATCAGAAAAGAAATGTGAAAGTAACCATGGGGCCAACATTTTTGACTATCCAAAAGTCAACATTTTAATAGTCAAATTTTCAAAGTTTAGGA
Organism: Ashinkailepas kermadecensis; assembly: GCA_034440615.1. NCBI lineage: Eukaryota > Metazoa > Arthropoda > Thecostraca > Neolepadidae > Ashinkailepas > Ashinkailepas kermadecensis. The sequence goes on from JAOTOM010000809.1 coordinate 18,549, forward strand.
TTTTCAATTTTCTTAAATTTGACTTTTATAGTGGGTAGAGCAGACCGGGGTATAAAAGTGCTTACTTTAGCCAGAACATTTGATTTAGCTCTAATGTGCAAATATGCAAAACTGCAAATATGCAAACATGTCGTCAAAAATGAAAAGAAATGTCCTCTGGTGCATTTTGTGTCATCCATAAACATAAGCAAATGTTGAAAGTTTCATTCAAATATCTGTATCCGCTAGGGCGTGACAACTGGTTGAACATTTTTGGAGGTGACCTCACTACTCTACAAAAATCTGGCTCCAGTGTAGCCATTACCTTGGTTTGAGAGATGTTGCAAGGTTAACCTAAGTTGCTACTCTCATGCCAGCTATAGTGTAACCATTACTCTGGTGTGTGAGATGTCACAAGGCTAACCTAAGTTACCAGGGCCACTAATAGCTCAGTTGGTAGGGAGTTGGGCTCTTGGTCGTAAGATCGTGGGTTTGAATTCAACGACCGGCAGTATTGCCGAGTCTACGAACGACGAGCCGGCGTGAGATGTTGGCGACGCTTTATGACCTAGCAGTCGGATGCATCGTAAAAGTACTGGGCGCTATATGACCTGTGCAGTCGATGCGCCCCTAAATCACAATAACTGACTAACATCGTAAAAGGACCCAATTACCTACCTAACCTTAGTTACCACGAAACATTTCTGAACTCTGAAATGTGAAGATACGCATCTAATTAGACCCTACATTGAACACCCCGAAGTGCACCTCGTTATGCCTCGTTCGCCATTCGCCCAACAATGCGTCTCATTCTATTCTTGGATTTATTGTTGGCCCTATTGTTGGCCCTATTGTTGGCCGGCGCCGAACGTTTTCCACCGCTCCACCATGCAAATGTGCAGCGCGTTGGTACAGAGAGACTGCACCAGCCAACGGCCGTCGACACTCCGACACGGCTCGTGCTGCGCGGCCACAGCTGACATCGGCTGGTCTGGCGCCTGGTCCCCACCTGGTCCCCGCCTGGTCCCCGCCTGATCCCCGCCGGCTCGTCACTATACAGAGGTGTCCGTGTCGGCTGGACTGGGAAGGTGAGGATGGGCTGGGGCTGGACGCGGTGCTGTCTGGCAGGGCGGGCGGTGGCAGCGTCTCGCTGCACTGTGCACACATCGGGTGTCTGTCCGGGCCCAGGGGGTAGAGTTGGAGAGATGGCCTCACCCCTCACCCCAGCCGCAGTTGTGATGTTCGTGGCGCTGACCTGCCCGCCCCGACCCGACCTCCCGCCCTGACCTCAGCCGCCGTTGCAGGCAGCCGCCGGCCATGCCCGGCTCCGTGACGCGTCACGTGACCGCCGGCGGCCAGTGGCGGGCGCGCCGCCCGAAGTGACCCGTGATGGACGCCGCCGGTGACGTCACGCTGTGCGGCGCCTCCACCGCCGGCCAGCTGACTACGGTGCTGGTGCGGGCCGGCCGCCGCCCGGGCGACGCGAACGTTGGCTCCCCCAGTGACGTCACGCCCGGTCTGCGCCCGACGGCCGCCGACGGCGAACGCCGCGCCGCTGAAGATCCCGTCTCAGGCGGCTATCCTGCAGATGGCGTCACTGATGTCTCTGCGACAGATTACGTCACAGCCACGCATTCGGGTGACGTCACAGCATCTAATGCGGAAGCTGCCACAACGCCCGGCGATAACGCAGCATCACGAAGTGTTTCCTGCAGGGCATGGTATCCCAGTGATGTCACAGCCGCCGGAGGTCATGCCACAGGACAGGCCAGCGGCACCACAACTGGCCGTGGCAGGGACACCATGGCATGGCAGCCCAGTGACGTCACAGCATGGTCTCCCAGTGACGCAGCCGAGGCCGACGTGCCGGACGCCGTGCACCCTCGTCTGAGCGGCGCGCCGGCGGCGGCGGGCGGCGCGCCGCCGTACGCATGCGACACGTGCCGGCGCGACTGGACCGGCTGGGACGACTGCGTCGATCACGCGTACACGTCCGGCCACGGGCTGGCGGCACGCTGCGCCCTCTGCCGCCTGCCGGCCGTGGCGTGCTGGCGGCGCGGCCGGCCCGGCACGTGGCACCGCTGCCACGTGCTGGACACGCTGCGGCGGCTGGGCGCCGCCAACGTGGCGGCGTTGATGAGCGGCTCGCACCTGACGCAGCCGCGGCCGTGGCAGCTGCGGTGCCGCCAGTGCGGCGCCTCCTTCGCCGCCAAGACGGCGCGCCTCGTGCGCCACGTGATGGAGCGCGCGCACGCGGTGCGCCGCCACTGCACCACGTGTTTGTTCCCGGTGTTCGGGTTCGCGCTGAACAGCAGCCACCGGGAGCTGCACGTGTGTGTCGGCTCCGCCGATTGGCTGCTCGACCATGAGGAGGCGCTGCTCAGGGGGCGGGACGCCGGCTCCACACGAAATGGCGGTGACGGTCATGAGGAGGCGCTGCTCATGGGGCACGTTGCTGGCTCCACACGAAATGGCGGTGACCGTCATGAGGAGGCGCTGCTCATGGGGCACGGTGCTGGCTCCACACGAAATGGCGGTGACCGTGACGGTCACGAGGAGGCGCTGCTCAGGAGGCGGGACGCTGGCTTCACACGGAAGGGCGGCGACCATGACGGCGGCGTAGCTGCAGCTGCAGTAGCTGACGGATTCATGGCCGATGGTGACGATCGAAGGCCGAACGAAAATGGCCGCCACACTGCGAGGAATGGGCACTCTGACAGGAATGGTCACATCTCCGGTGTTTGGGGTCACAACGCCAACGGAAGGCACTACAGTTCGGACGAGCAGGGCCCGGAGAACGACGGCCGAGAGTTTGTCAGCGCTAAAGACCCTTCTCCAGAGCTCGGTCGTCCCTTCGGTGGCCGGATGTCTTCCGCTTCCGGTGATGCCCACCAGCTCCATGCGAAGCGTAACCAGTCGGACGGACCAGTTCCGGGTCAGGTCGAGGAGAGCCGCACCTCCAGAACCTTCGCCCTGGTCGGGAAGTTGATGGCGGGTAGGAGGCGGCTGGCGGTCGCTTGGCCGTGGTCGCGTTAGACTCGTCACCCGCGGGGCGAAGACGGTCCACATGGCAATTTCACAAGGAAGAATATGAGACGACAGCGTCGCTGAAGGTCAGGAGCTCGGCGCTCCGGCAGCGTTCCTGGTCAGTAGAGTGTTAGAATCCCGGCAGTCAGTGCGGCTCTGGTAGTGTTCCTGCTCAGTAGAGTGACCGCTTCTGTCCTAAAATATCGGCGGTCAGTGCCGCTTCGGTGGAGTTCCTGGCCAGTAGAGTGACCGCTTCTGTCCTAGAATCCCGGCGGTCAGTGCCGCTTCGGTAGAGTTCCTGCTTAGTAGAGTGACCGCTTCTGTCCTAGAATCCCGGCGATCAGTGCCTGTCCGGTAGTTGCTTCTGTGCTAAAATCCCGTCCGTCAGTCCTCCAGTGCTGTCGTCAGAAGTGGCCCCTGTGAGGTCGCATATGTACCGGGTGGTGTCGTGCTATTGGGGGGCTCGGCTTGCAGTGTCCGCCGCGCAGCATTGTATCCAGTATTGCAAATATTGGTGTAAATTGACCCCAGGGTAAAGGAGTCACATTTTCAGCCAATTGACCTGCTTTTCGATACAGATACATCTATTACTTGCAAAGAGCAATTGCATCCTTGAGGTGCTGACATTGTATGCAGTTACATTAATTTCTTTTCAGCTTCAGTTCTGCGTAGAGCTGTCCGGCACTGCGGAAAACCAGACTTGTGTGGCGTTATTGTGTAGAACTGTTTACCCACGTGATGCAACTTCACATTGTAGTGAGATTAAAATGTTATTCAAGTGCTTTTAAGATAGCAAACATTGAAGATGTGATGTGCATCTGGTACCCAACCAGTAATGTATTCAGACGTCCCGCCTCACAGCTGGCGTCCCATTGTGAGAGCGTCAACTGTCGCTCGCTTCAGCTCCGAGGGCGAACAAGCCAACGCTTCAGCTCCGAGGGTGTTTAGGTCAATGGTTTGGAACTTTTTTTTATTCAGCGAACTATCTATTGCACATTTGAATGAACTGGTTTCTATATTGCACAGTCGGTCACCTGTGTTGGTAACTTGGTACACAATAGCGTGAAGCTTCCTCGATACGCGATTTGCATCAGTCTTCCGTAGTTTCTCACGGTGTCATATTGCGTGTTGTTAATGTTGCAAAATTGGTTTGATAATTGTCTCGTGTGTAATCGCGGATGCCACGTGCAAACGTCGGGAAGTGCCCTTGCCACAAGCCACCAGCGTCTGCCGAGTTCGGACGGATGCCACGTGCAAACGTCGGGGAAGTGCCCTTGCCACCAACCACCAGCGTCTGCCGAGTTCGGACGGATGCCACGTGCAAACGTCGGGGAAGTGCCCTTGCCACCAACCACCAGCGTCTGCTGAGTTCGGACGAGCATTCAAACTCGACGACACGACTCTTCAAGCCTTTACATGTAAGAGGGAAAATTTTAGTTAATGAGTTGCGTGTTGGTGTGGGCACTTGTCCCTCCATCCCCAGTGGTGGTATGATATATCACTTGCGATCGCTAGCTGTACTCGTGTTCACATATCAGTGGCATTCGAGTTCAGGCGCCTAAGTTCCCTCTCAGGCACTTCGTGCACCTTTGGACTGTGATATAGTTGACCAGTAGCGTAGTTCTAAATGGGTCTGTTGGATGATTATGTCTTACCGGTGGTTTATGTAACTTTAAAGCTGAGTCGAGTACGTATGCCTCCAGCTGCAGAAGCAGTGCCAGTAGGGCACGGGGAAGCGTGCCTCCTTTAAGTTGAGGAAGAACTGGTGAAATGCTTGCGTCTCCCGATCACTCGGACTCGTTGCTAGTGATCTTCCCGTCCAGTGATTGGATGCGGTCCTGTCTCTGATGTCTTGGTGGCGGACGCGTTTTCGTTCTGATTCGTTCTGTGCTCTCGGGTCGGTACGGTTGGTGCCAGTGTGGTCCTCCGGTCGGACCGGGCGTATTTATTGTCCGGCGTAGCCGTCCGGACTGTCTTAATGGACCTGTGCAGAATGGTATGAGAGCGTTCTCAGCGATTGCCGCAGTGCTAGTATCAGTATCATCTTAGTCACGTGCAATGTGGCTGTACATATTATTGTAGTATGAGTATCATCTTAGTCACGTTGGTATGTGGCTGTACATATAATTACTCAATTTACCTCGTCCTTGCCTTTTTTTTCTCGAAGAGGACGAACATTACTGTGTTCATGTCACCAGCGCCTGAGGCTGTGCCCCCTGTAGGCCTCGGCCTCGGCCTCCAGTGTGGGGTGTGTCGGCTGCTGTCCCCTGTACTGGTGTTTTTCCCGTTCCTGTGTGGTAACCATACTGTTCTTGTGATGCGTTGTAATGTATCACAGAGTTCATTGGTTCATTTGCACGTTCGTATGAGTTCACCCGTCGGACGCACGCTCCGACGTCATCTGCTTTCAGTTCCGTTACCCGTTACGTTAGTTACCGCACAAGCTGTCTCTAGTGCACACTCGTTCGTTGTTGCACATGTTTGTTGTTGCACACACGTTCGTTGTTGCACAACTCATGGATTGAGCGGTGCTGAAGTCGTTCGTGGAATAGTACGGCGTTCGTAACTCAGATGCTATGTGTTCTCCCCGATGGAACTCGCATATCAGGAAGTATTTATTGAACAATGAACTTAACATCAAGAGCCGAAGGAGTAATTCAGACTAGTGTGTATATATATACATATATATATATATATATATATATATATATATATATATATATATATATATATATATATATATGTGTGTGTGTGTGTAATATACAGTTATGTATATAAGTGTGCATGTGAATCGGCTGCACAGGCTACTGAGTCACATAAACACAATTAATTGCTCACGACGTTAAAACTACTTGGCGAAATGATGTAAGTGTCTCATGGTGAGCGGTTGTTTGTGTGAATCAGGCGCCCGTGGGCAGGCGTCTCGAGGGTCACTGCGTGGCGCCGTCATCGAGTCGCGCCTTTGGCATATTTGCCCGCTTCCTGTGTTGCTGGACTGCTGTCTCAGGATGACCTGTACAAACTGCCGTGGCTCGGTGATGTTGGTGAAGGCGCTCAAAGCAATACAAGTCCTCAGGCACGACTGTGGTTTCCCTGCGGCGTATGCTTGCGGCTCGCTCGTTGTGCTTTTCTGATCCGATCGAGATCGGACCTGGATTGAAACGGAGCTCGGCCCTGTGGCTACGGGTGCCGGTGCTTTAGGTCGCTCTGGGTTTTTATTGTTTTCTGCGCAATTATTCGACCCTGATTAGCTCGCGGACCTGAAAGGCAGGCGGCTGATAAAAACAGCACGAGCACGAGTATTTTATCACTCGCAGAAAAACTGCAACTTGTCATCCGCCCAAGCAGAGCCGTCCGCCACAGATACCGTCGCACCAGCCAGCTCATCAAGCTCCTCACTCCCGATGGTTTTCAAACGGCATTTTTCTGCTGACCGGTACTCTGTCAGAGTCATTGTGGAGCCATGTTGATATCAACCTATCTTCCGACGTGCACCCCGTCAAATTTTTGCACTTTGGTCGAGGTCGGTGCCAACTTTGAGCCGGTCTGGACCCTTCCCATAACGGAATGCCAGCACCCTTTGAAGTCATGCCCCGTGGTGAATGTCCATTTCTATATACGCTCCTGCCGCTAAATAAATACCCAAGGGCGGCCCAATATCGCCTCCCCGTTAACAGCGTGAATTTGCCGCTGTCTGGCAGATAACGGCCCGACGTCTGCTGGCCGCTATTGATGCACTGAACTCAACCCGACAGCCGCTGTCGGGCAGATAACGGCCCGACGTCTGCTGGCCGCTATTGATGCACTGAACTCAACCCGACATATTCCAATATTCCAGATCTGAGTTGACATGTGAGGCCGAGAGCGGCCTGATGTCGGTATGTCGCTCACTCGATGCCGAGCTCGCCCTGACATACCGACAGCGGGCCGACGTCGGCATGTTTCCTAAGTAAAGACGCACTTGCAGGTTCTTTCAAAAAACCCTTTGGATTTTCAAAGCAAGAGCGGACAGATGGGACACTGGCATGTGCCCCTCGCATATAAGGGGGTGCCACTCTAGCAAGGAAAAGGCATCCCCGCAAGGCGGATGTTTCAGCTGGAGGCGCCTCGGAAAGTAGTAGGCACCTCCTTAAGCAAGGAAAAGGTGCTACTACAGCGTGTTCAAGTGCATCCCCCGCTCAATGAGTCTTCAGCCGAAGGCGCCCCAGGTACCTTCGCAATGGCGCCCCTCCAGAGAAGTGCCTCCTATATGACAATTCCTGGATACGCCCCTGTACAATTGGGGGGTGGTCCTCCCAATCATCAGCCGCCCTCCCTCACTTTTACAAAAGTGTCTCCGGTCTGGCTCTTGATGACTCATTTGGAGTCCTTTTCAAGTTGCATGAATTTTGTTCGTGTTATTTTGTCGTCAGGAATGTTCTGGTACAACTACCAACAGCGCCTGATGAACACACCGGCCAATGAACGGGTCACGACACAATGACCAGAGGCGTAGGTGCATTTTTTCGTCACATGGCCCATGCTGTTGTGGAATGAACTGCTAGAAGCGGAGGAAGTAAACGTGCTTAATGTCCTAACCGGGATCATCATTGATACCCAACATATCTTACACTTTAAAATTGGACATATCATTCTTCGAGATATTTGAGAAGTCATAAAGTAATAAAGTGTTAAGGCTTAATAAGAGCCACAGGGGCCCATCTGGGTTAAGCCTATTTATAAAAGGTACTAGAAATGTGCATACTCTCACCCCAATCAATCCATTATCTCAAGTTCCTAGGGAGCTATATCCCACCTATCTAGCACCATTCACTTGCTATTGCATAACACACTCAACAATTACAAACTCCTCCCATCGTACCCATTGTGCTACCATAGACAATCTCATCAATATCACATCCCGAAGGAAGGTGCTGGATCCATTGCTAGGTACACCCTATATGAAGTTATAAAGCGTTTAGACTTAATAAGAGACCCAAAGGCCCATCCAGTTAAGTCTGTAAATGGAAGATACCATAAGCCTGGCCAAAAGACCCACCCCAACCATCCCACATCCTGAAGAAACCAGTCCTCCAATATCCCACACACCTACCAATGATTATCCACCCTAGCTATCCAGCCCTATTCCCCTGATCTCTCTTAACACATGTGGATTGAATGCCTTATTTTCAAACTGCATCCATGCCTGCTTAAATCTAGTCCTTTAACAATTGTGTACATTTCAATCATGTCCCCCCTTAATCTCCTATACTTGAGTGAGTACATATCTAATGCCACAAGCCTTTCTCCATATTCTAAGTAACCTATCCCGCTGATGAGTCTAGTTGCTTTGTGCTGCACTCTTTCTAACATGTCTATATCTTTTTCTAGGTAGGGGCTCCATGCTTGTACAGAATATTCCAAGTGGGGTCGCACATATGCTAAGTACAGTTTTTTGCATGACTTCCTTGCTCTTATATATCACACTTCTATTAATGAGTCCCAGCATTCTGAGTGCCCTGTTCCTAGCCGAGTTACATTGTTTTTCTGCTTTAAGGTCTCTTTAAACTAACACACCTAAGTCCCTTTCCTCTTCAATAACATCTAGTTCCCTCCCTCCCATTGTATATCTGAAAGTCTCACATCCAGACCCCAGATGCATAACCTTACACTTATCATAGTTGAAAGACATCTGCCATTGATCAGCCAACTTTTTTAGGTCCTCCAAGTAAGGTTGAATATTTCTAGATTCATCACAACTGTTCGCCACCTCAAGCTCAAGCTTGATGTCATCAGCAAATTTGAACACTATTCCCCAGCCCTACCTCAATGTTATTCACAAAGGTGATAAAGAGAAGTGGCCCTAGAACAGAGCCCTGTGGTACTCCACTCAGAACATCCTTCCAATCAGATTTACATCCATTTAACATTACCCTTTGTTTCCTTCCCCTCAACCGTGCTTCACTCCAACCCAGAACTTTTCCAACAATCCCATGTTGCTGTAGTTGATGAATTAACCTCCCATGTGGAACTTTATCAAAAGCTTTGCTAAAGTCCAAGTACACAACATCCATCCTGCTTTGATTGTCTACTTCTTTAGTAACATATTCCATGAACTCCAAAAGGTTAGTCAAACAAGACCTTCAAGATCAAAATCCATGTTGAGTATCCCTTAAAAAATTGTGCCTATCAAGATGAATCTGAACATTCTGTTTAACCAGATTTTCTAGTACCTTGCAAACTATTGAGGTCAAACTGACTGGCCTGTAGTTCCCTACACACTTCAAACTTCCCTTTTTGAAAATTGGTACCACATTTGCATTTCTCCAATCTTCAGGAACTTCAGAATATTCCATAGACCGCCTGAAAATTATAACTAGGGGAACTGCTAAAGCTTTAGCACAGTCTACTAAGACCCTAGCATATATATCATCTGGGCCAGAAGCTTTATTAGGTTTTATATTTTGCAACTGCTTTTCTACAGCTTCTGTAGTTCTTGTAAGATACTCCATCCTATCACCTGTCATGGCATAAGATTGAGTTGTTTCTATTCTACCAGAATTATCTTTAGTAAAGATTGATGAGAACTGCTTGCTTAGGGATTCTACAATATCACAATCATCAACCACTAATTCCCCATCTGCCTCCAGTGGTCCTACACTACACCTTTTAGCCTTATATTTGTAGAAACTAAAGACTAAAGACATGAAGACATAAATAAAGACATAAAAGATCAGTGCAACTATGTATGAGCCACAAGGGCCCTTCTTGGTTGCACTCTGTACACTGAACCAGTTGTCCATCAAATGTGTTGATCAACTCTCCCTAGAATACAGAAAAACAAGCCCCCATTCTTATAATGATTGTCAATGATGTTCTTAAAGATGTTCAGTGTGTTGCTACTGACAATGGTTTCTGGCAGCTGGTTCCAGTGTTCTACTACCCTGTTGGTGAAGAAGGACTGTCTTAACCTTGTCCTGCTGTGATTAACTTTAATCTTGAATTGATGACCTCTAATTGCATCATTTCTGGTAAATTCAAACAGTTCCCTGAGATAACCCTGTTCCTGACCATGAACAAATTTAAAGACCTCGATGAGATCTCCTCTCAGCCTTCTATATCTAAGTGAAACATATTCAATTTCTTCAATCTTTCCTCATATGCCAGGTTGCCCATACCATTCACCATTTTTGTTGCCCTCTTTTGTACTCTCTCTAAAAGCCAACAATCTTTTTCATAACTAGGGACACCAATATGCTTGGACACAATATTCCAGATGTGGCCTGACATATGCACAATAAAGCTTCCTGATGACTTCCTCACTTTTGTATGATACATTCCTATTTATTGCCCCAAGCATCCTTAGTGTCTTCTTCCTGGCTTCTTTGGTCTGTTCTGATGCCCCCAATTTTGTGTTAAAAATAACACCTAAGTCCTTCTCCTGCTGAGTCACAGATAGTACTTGGCCACCCATCAAGTATGGAGCCTTGATATGCTGCCTACCTACATGCATGATTTTGCACTTATCAAAATTAAATTTAATTTGCCATTTTTCGGACCACTTCACAAGCTCGTCTAAGTCTTTCTGCAGCAAGACCTGCTCATTGTGCCCTGTTATTGCCCTAAAGACCTTCAAATCATCTGCAAATTTCAAAACCTTACTGCTTAGGCCACTTTCAATGTTATTTACAAACATAATGAACAATAGTGGTCCCAGTACTGACCCTTGGGGGACTCCACTAAGAACATTTTGCCATGATGATTTTGTACCATTTAGCATCACTCTCTGCTGTCTATCTGAAAGCCACAACCCTATCCATTTTAGGATGTTACCCACAATACCATGGGCCTGAAGCTGCATCATTAACCGTTTACGAGGTACCTTGTCAAAGGCCTTGCTAAAGTCAAGATATGCTACATCAACCAAATTGTTCTGTAGCAAAATTACAAAAGTCCAAGAGATTTGTGAGACACGATCGCCCTTTTCTAAACCCATGTTCAGTATCTTGAATCACTCTGTTTCCTTCCAGAAAACTAACTATTTTATCCTTGATAATTGATTCAAGTACCTTGCAGACTAGTGATGTGAGGCTTACTGGCCTATAGTTTTCAACTTTCCCTCTTTCTCCTTTCTTGAAAATAGGAACTACATTTGCCCTTTTCCAATCGGTTGGAATTTCATTTTGTGAAACTGATCTACAAAATATTATACTGAGTGGAATTGCCAATTCTTTTTCAGCTTCCCGCGATACCCTAGCATAAATTCCATCAGGTCCTGCTGCCTTGTTTGGCTTTATTTTCCTGACATAATTCAAAACAACATCACTGTCAATGAAATCAACATCATGTAACTGATCACCTGTTGCTGGGCTGTGGTTCACAGTTCGCAGATTTGTCACATCCTCCAATGTAAACACTGATTTAAACTGCTTGCTCAATTCCTCAACCATCTCACTATCCTCACTCAATATAATACCATTTACTTCCAGTGGACCAATTGTGCTTGAAACTTTACTTAGCTTGTAGAAACTAAAGAACTTTTTACTGTCCCCATTACAGTTCCTAGCCAAATCCAATTCTTTTGCTCGCTTTGCTGCTCTGGTTTTCTGTTTCACAGCGTCTCTAGCTTTTTGATACAACCTTAGATTTACTATATTTGAAGCTTCCTTAAATACTCTAAATGCATCTTTCCTAGCCTTAATTGCTTTTGTCAAATCTGGTGTAAGCCACGCTGGCTTTCCAACTCTTCTTTTGTGCCTTTGCTTTTGGGGGACATGTCTAATCTGAATTTCCCTGAAGTAAGATTTGAACTTTTCCCACATTTCACAGGCATTTAAATCGGAGAATTCTTCTTCCCATTTTATGGCACTTAAAGCTGCTCTCATGCAGTCAAAGTCTGCCCTGTTAAAATTTGGAACCTTTGCCAAATTATCCTTGATTGTCCCTGCTACATGTGCCTTGAATCTCACTATGTTATGGTCACTTCTTCCCAGAGTTTCTCCTATAGTCAAGTCTTGAACTAAATCACTTAAATCCGAGAAGACAAGGTCCAAGAATGAGCTCTGCCTAGTTGGTTCTGTTACAAACTGGTGTAAGAACAGGTCCTCTTCAAGGCATTTCCTAAACAGTTTACATGCTGGGGAGCCACATATCCTTTTAGATTCAAGTCACCAAGAATAAGGCATTTCCTCTGAAAGTTTCTACTGATTTCCTCACAAATCACCTTATCAAGCTCCAGTTGCTGAGAATGTGGCAAGGTTCCCGATCGGTACAAAGCTCCTATTCTCAGTGTATTGCTGTTGCCTTTTCCCACAGAAACATCAAGCCAAATGGACTCCACAGACACATTTTTTACCCCATCTGCAGAGCATTACACCACCCCCTTTCACTGCTGGACCCCTATTGCATGAAAACATATCGTATCCCTGGATCTCATAGTCCTGCAAGTCATCCCCAAAATATCCCTCACCGACCCATGCCTCAGTAATGCAAACAAAATCTGGTTCCTCATCAGCAACATAACACTTGAACTCGTCAAATTTGGATCGAATACTCTGAGCATTAAGCATCATACACTTAAGAAATGTTCCATAACCATCTTTGGTTTTTTCATGCTGAGTAGCTCTATCATCTCTGGATGAGCTACCACTCTGTCCCCTTGATCTACTGCCATCCCTATTTGCTGACTGTGAGGTTCTATTGCCTATGCTGTCACTATTGGCATATTCATGAGATGGTAATGCCACTTCTTCCCTCCCCACCCCATTATCTAGTTTCCCTGAAGGACATGTTCATACACTTTACTTAACACTTGCACCCCCTTCTCGGAGAAGTGCAGGCCATCCCTTTGATAGAGGTCCCATGAACCATAAAACCTGCACCACTTGTCAACAAAGGTCAAACCTAACTCATTGCAGAGCCTACCCACCCTGGCATTGGCTGCCAGTGCCCTAGAGCTCCACTCAGGGGAGACTTCAGCACTGGGCAGAATAGCTGTCACAATAACTCTGCTTTTGCTCTGCTTCAGGGTGGCCAGAAGGGCCCTGTAGTCCTGCAGCAGCTCCTCACTCCTAGCAGGACCTACGTTGTTCACTCCTACCTGCACTATAACTGTACTAAACTGGTCCTCACTGGTGGCCTGTGCCACCACTGGGACCAGGTCTCTGACCTTGGCACCAGGCCTGGTGATGCACCTCCTGTCTCTCCTACTTTTACAGAAAACTCTATCTAAATGCCGCACCTGGGCGCTAAATGACCAATGTAGTCGATGCGCCCTAAAGCCCTAATAACCAACCAACCAACTAAATGCCGCACCCGAGAGTCTCCTACCACCAGCACAGTCTCCTTGCTGCTATCACTGCTATCACTATCCTGCGGGCAGTCCTCCAGTGCCTGGAACCTATTGGATGTTATTACTCCTGCCTGTTGAGCTGCTTCACTAGGTTGCTTCCCACTCCTACCACCTACCACCTGCCACTCACTGCCCCCTTGCTTAGGCTCACTCCTCCAAATCCTCCACCCCCTGACTTTAAACCACTGCCCCTCCTGTGCGCTACAACTAGAAATCTTCTGTTCACTAGGAATACTTCTCTCTTTAGATCTCCCTGCCACCTCCACAGCAGGGGAAGCTACAGTTACCTGGTGGCCTGTGACCACCTGGGCATAGGATGCCCCTGCTACAGACTGCCCCTTACATGTTACCCTTTCTGGCCAGCCCTGTGAAGCAAGGGAAGCTTTGAGCTTGGAAAGCTCTGCCTTAAGGGCCCTAACCTCATCCTCTAGTGCCTGCATCCTGGTAGTAACCATCGTAAAGGCTGCAGCTTATTCCTAGATTGCGATTGAAAAGTAATTTGCTGCAAAATGATTTACCAAATAACAGAGCAGAGCGAAATAACCGACAAAGCTTAGGTCTATGCTAGTTCCTAACTATGCAGCACTTACAAGGTAATCACTGTGCAGAAAGTTGACTGTGGTTTTAAAGAAAGAAGAAATCACTCGCTGAATAACTGCCAATGAAATAAATAGCCGAAAACACTAGACAAAGACCCACTAGACACACTAGACAACGACAGACAGAATGGACCAAATGGCGCTGGGCAGCGTCTCTTGGTGTAAATATTATAATCTGCGTGCTAAAAAAGAAACTTATGAGCTAAAACTATGCAAATATATGCACAGAAGTAATTGCTAAATACCTATCCACAGTTAAGCCTAGGATACTGTCCGGTTCTGCAACAACTTATCTGGAAAGCAGGAGCTCCACACCGACGTGTTTCCACCTTGACACCTGGCGGCGAACCAGGTAAAGAATCTCCTAGCATTACCTGCTGAACATTCCTGCGCTAATTTGATTTCAGCCAGTCTTTTAGATGCCCTATCACACCTAACTTTATTTCTGGCTATTTTATATGATTTGAGATTTACTTCAGAGCTAGCATATTTTAGTTTCTTGAATGCCTGTTTCTTTGACTCTAGTGGATAACAAAAATGGATACCTACATTAACGGAAACTAATAGACATTTGCCACATTATGGAGTTGGTGACATGTATTGATCATGCTTTCCTGCCACTTTCATGTAAAAAAATTAACACATTTTTAATATACAAATTGTACTAGCTCTCCTGTGGTGATTCTGACGCAATTTAGTGACGCCAAAGCATAATCAGTTGCTGCCTCTTCTCAAATTCCGGATACTGAGACTAAACCTGGGGTCCGCCACCTGTCGTAGGAGAGCAATTTCCCCCTTTTCCTCCCCCTTTGGTATATGCAACTGGTGTGGGGCAGGCACCACCTAGTGATAGAGGAAATATGTTGCAGCAGTTGTCTGCCATTTGCTCCTACCCTTCCTTGCTAGTCGTGATCTGTGCGGTGTCCTGACTCGTCATACTGCTCGTACTCGAGTCCACGCGATGCGCGCGGGGCTCGACAGGAAAATGCCAACGTGGGTTTAATCAAAATATTACGGCTTTAGGGAGCAATACGACTGGTGTCCATGTAGAAGATACTTCATTACTTCTCATTAACCCGATTTTGTCACATTATGGTAATATTTAAGTAGAAAGATGCCGTGTGGAAAATGCGGCAGTTTGGCTGGACTGCCAATGGGATAGCCAAATTGTCCAGCCGATGTGACGTCACCGATTGCCGACCAATATTTAAAGGCGTCGCGCAAATTAGCCTTGTTTTGATGGCTGATTCGGGTTTTACTCCGGGTCAGGGATGGGTCTCGCTGTGATTTTGGAGACTGTAGAAGGCTTTTAGGGATCATCGACCCCTGCGATAAGGTATCCATCAGATAACATATATGTATGCATTTATGATCAGTTTAGTCAGTTATCCAAGTTCTACCTACATTGCATGTCCTACCAATATCATGGTATGGATGATTTGAGGCTGGAATGCCTGCATGTGCTCAAGATCAAAGTCAATAGATGTAGGTAGGTAGCTCGCCAGGTATGTGGGGGAAGAGGGGGTGGGGGGTATCTAAACACGTTCTGTTTCCCGAACAGGTACCTTTGGATGTCTCCCACATTATGTTCAGTGCATAACAATAAATAACAAAAAGATGGTGGTATTCATAAATTATCGACCTGTCTACCAAAATATGAAGGTCTGATTGCCAAATTCTACAGATTCTTTGTGTATGGAGCTAGCAAAGTTCATAATCACCAGTTTAGGTTTGCTAAGAGCAGTTGGCTTAAGGAAACCATAAGGAAGTGACTGATTATTTTTTGGGGCAATTAGGTACACCAGCATTTTTTAGTTGCTACTAATAGCTTGTACCACAACAGCTACAGTGAGGTAATCCTGCACAACAACATTTTCATGTTCAGAATACGGCACAGGACTACAAAATAATCATCTGTTTTAAAAGTTGCTTTTTGCAAGTGGTTAGAGGATTTGCATTGAAAGAATCTTTTTGAATATGGATAGCTTGTTCATTTTTGTGTTCAGTAAACACAGTACAATTACTGGTTGAGCCATATAGAAGCAGCAGTAGAGCTATTTCTTGCCTGATGCCTTAAGTGATTAGAGCCCCCCCCCCATCTTCCCCTACTTACCTGCAGTGTTGACAAATAGGATTCCAGGATGTTTAATATCTAGAATGTTATATCTTGAAAATTATCCTCAGATTTTCTAACTTGAAGGTTGAATAATGCATACAACAAACTGCTCTGTGATAAGGTGCTCAAGATGTACAGGAAAGTTCAAACTAATATTCTGATGTCATAAATTTGAAGAAAAATGCTCTGTATTTCAGCATCCCCAAATTTTCCTCTCTACCTCAATCCAGGATTACAAAGCACAAATACAGCCCTTTGCAGGTAGGTATCTACCTACCTACCTAAGCTAGGCACTTCAAGTTGCATATTTCAAATTCATATAAAAGTCATAAAAGTCATAAAGTCATAAAGTATTAAGGCTTAATAAGAGCCACAGGGGCCCATCTGGGTTAAGCCTATCTAGAAAAGGTACTAGAAATGTACATACTCCCACCCCAATCAATCCCTTATCCAAAGTTCCTAGGAAGCTATATATCCCAGCCTATCTAGCACCACTCACTTGCTACCGCATAACACCCTCAACAATCACAAGCTCCTCCCATCATACCCATTGTGCCACCATAGGCAATCTTATCAGCATCACATCCCGAAGGAAGGTGCTGAATCCACTGCTAGGTACACCCTATATAAAGTTATAAAGCGTTTAGACTTAATAAGAGACTCACTTGCTATTGCATAACACACTCAACAATTACAAACTCCTCCCAACTCCCAACTCCTCCCTGTTGATCAACCCTCCCTGGAATGCAGAAAAACAATCCCCCTAGTCTGATAATGATTGTCTATGCCAGTTTTAAAGATGGTCAGTGTGTTGCTACTGACAATGGTTCCTGGCAGCTGGTTCCAGTGTTCTACTACCCTGTTGGTGAAGAAAGACTGTCTTAACCTTGTCCTGCTGTGATTAACTTTAATTTTGAATTGATGACCTCTAATTGCATCATTTCTGTTAAATTCACACATTTCCCTGAGATATCCCTGTTCCTGACCATGAACAAATTTAAAAACCTCGATGAGATCTCCTCTCAGCCTTCTATATCTAAGTGAAAACATATTCAATTTCTTCAGTCTTTCCTCATATGCCAGGTTGCCTATACCATTAACCATTTTTGTTGCCCTCTTTTGTACTCTCTCTAAAAGCCAACAATCTTTCTCATAACTAGGGGACCAAGCTTGTACACAGTATTCCAAATGTGGCCTGACATATGCACATTAAAGCTTCCTGATGACCTCCTCACTTTTGTATGACACATTCCTCTGTATTGCCCCAAGCATTCTTATTGCCTTCTTCCTGGCTTCTTTGGTCTGTTCTGATGCCCCCAATTTTGTGTTCAAAATAACACCTAAGTCCTTCTCCTGCTGAGTCACAGATAGTACTTGGCCACCCATCAAGTATGGAGCCTTCATATGCTGCCTACCTACATGCATGACTTTACACTTATCAAAATTAAACTTCATTTGCCATTTTTCGGACCACTTCACTAGCTCGTCTAAGTCTTTCTGCAGCAAAACCTGCTCATTGTGCCCTGTTATTGCCCTAAAGATATTCAAATAATCAGCAAATTTCAAAACCTTACTGCTAAGGCCACATTCAATGCTATTCTCATATATAATGAACAATAGTGGCCCCAGTACCGACCCATGGGGGACTCCAGTAAGAACATTTTGCCATGATGACTTTGTACCATTTAGCATCACTCTCTGCTGTCTATCTGAAAGCCACAACTCTATCCATTTTAGGATGCTACCTGCAATACCATAGACCTGAAGCTGCATCATTAACCATCTATGGGGTACCTTGTCAAAGGCCTTACTAAAGTCAAGATATGCTACATCAACCTGATTTCCCTGATCAAATTGTTCTGTAGCAAAATTCAAAAAGTCCAAGAGATTTGTGAGACACGATCGCCCTTTTCTAAACCCATGTTGAGTATCTTGAATCAATCTGTTTCCTTCCAGAAAACTAACTATTCTATCCTTGATAATTGATTTGAGTACCTTGCAGACTAGGGATGTGAGGCTTACTGGCCTATAGTTTTCAACTTTCCCTCTTTCTCCTTTCTTGAAAATAGGAACTACATTTGCCCTTTTCCAATCTGTTGGAATTTCATTTTGCGAAACTGATCTACAAAATATTATACTAAGTGGGATTGCCACTTCCTTTTCAGCTTCCTGCAATACCCTAGCATAAATTCCATCTGGTCCTGCTGCCTTGTTTGGGTTTATTTTTCTGATATAATTTAAAACAACATCACTATCAATGAAATCAACATCGTGTATCTGATTACCTGTCACTGAACTGTGGTTATCGGTTGGCAGATTAGTCACATCCTCCACTGTAAACACTGATTTAAACTGCTTGCTCAGCTCCTCAACCACCTCACCATCCTCACTCAATATAGTCACATTTACTTCCAGTGGACCAATTGTGCTTGAAACTTTACTTAGCTTGTAGAAAATAAAGAACTCTTTACTGTCCCCACTACAGTTCCTAGCCAAATCCAATTCTTTTGCTCGCTTTGCTGCTCTGATTTTCTGCTTCACAGTATCTCTAGATTTTTGATACGACCTTAGATTTACGATATTTGAAGCTTCCTTAAATACTCTATATGCACCTTTCTTAGCCTGAATTGTTTTCATCACATCTGGTGTAAGCCATGCTGGCTTTCCTACCCTTCTTTTGCACCTTTGCTTTTGGGGGACATGTCTAATCTGAATGTCCCTCAAGTAGGATTTGAACTTTTCCCACATTTCACAGGCATAATCAAAGAATTCTTCTTCCCATTTTATGGCACTCAAAGTCTCTCTCATGCAGTCAAAGTCTGCCCTGTTAAAATTTGGAATCTTTGCCAAATTATCCTTGATTGTCCCTGATACCTTGATTGCCTTGAATCTCACTATGTTATGGTCACTTCTTCCCAGAGTTTCTCCTACAGTCAAGTCTTGAACTAAATCACTTAAATCTGAGAAGACAAGGTCCAAAAATGAGCCCTGCCTGGTTGGTTCCGTTACAAACTGGTGTAAGAACAAGTCCTCTTCAAGGCATTTCCTAAACAGTTTACATGATGGGGAGCCAATACCAACATTTTCATATCCTTTCAGATTAAAGTCACCAAGAATAAGGCATTTCCTCTGAAAGTTTCTACTGATTTCCTCACAAACCACCTTATCGAGCTCCAGTTGCTGAGAATGTGGCAAGGTTCCTGATCGATACAAAGCTCCTATCCTCAGTTTATTGCTGTTGCCTTTTCCCACAGCAACATCAAGCCAAATGGACTCCACAGACACATTTTCTACCCCATCTGCTACTTTTTGAGAACTGTAAAAGCTATTCACATAGAGCATTACACCACCCCCTTTCACTGCTGGACCCTATTGCATGCAAACATATTGTATCCCTGGATCTCATAGTCCTGCAAGTTATCCCCAAAATATCCCTCACTGACCCATGCCTCAGTAATGCAAACAAAATCTGGTTTCTCCTCAGCAACATAACACTTGAACTCATCAAATTTGGATCGAATGCTCTGAGCATTAAGCATCATACACTGAACACAAGTTCCATGACCCTCTTTGGCTTTTTCATGTTGAGTAGCTCTATCATCTCTGGTTGAGCTACCACTATGCCCCCTTGATCTACTGCTACCCCTATTTGCTGACTGTGAGGTTCTATTGCCTATGCTGTCACTATTGGTATATCCCCGAGATGGCAATGCCAATTCTTCCCTCCCCACCCCATTATCTAGTTTCCCTGAAGGACATGTTCATATACTTTGCCTAACACTTGCACCCCTTCTCGGAGAAGTGCAGGCCATCCCTCTGATAGAGGTCAGATGAGCCATAAAACCTGCACCACTTGTCAACAAAAGTCAAACCTAACTCATTGCAAAGCCTACCTACTCTGGCATTGGCTGCCAGTGCCCTAGAGCTCCACTCAGGGGACACTCCAGCCCTAGGCAGAATAGCTGTCACAATAACTCTGCTATTGCTTTGCTTCAGGTTGGCCAGAAGGGCCCTGTAGTCCTGCATCAGCTCCTCACTCCTAGCAGGACCTATGTTGTTCACCCCTACCTGCACTATAACTACTAAACTGGTTTTCACTGGTGGCCTGTGCGACCACTTGGACCAGGTCTCTAACCTTGGCACCAGGCCTGGTGATGCACCTCCTACCTCTCCGACCTTTACAGAATACCCTATCTAAATGCCGCACACGAGAGTCTCCTATGACTAGCACCTTCTCCTTGCTGCTATCACTATCCTGGGGGCAGTCCTCCAATGCCTGGAACCTATTGGAGGTTACTACTCCTGCCTGTTGAGCTGCTTCACTAGGTTGCTTTCCACTCCTACCACCTACCACCTGCCACTCACTGCCCCCTTGCTTAGGCTCATGCCTCCAAATCCTCCACCCCCTGACTTTAAACCACTGTCCCTCCTGTGAGCTACAACTAGAAATATTATGTTCACTAGGAACACTTATCCCTTCAAATCTCCTTGCCACCTCCACAGCAGGGGAAGCTACAGTTACCTGGTGGCCTGTTACCACCTGGGCGTAGGATGCCCCTGCTACAGACTGCCCCTTACATTCTGGCCTGCCCTGTGAAGGAAGGGAAGCTTTGAGCTTGGAAAGCTCTGTCTCAAGGGCCCTAACCTCATCCTCTAGTGCCTGCATCCTGGTATTAACCATCCTAAAGGCTGCAGCTTACCTAACTATGCAGCACTTACAAGGTATTCACTGTGCAGAAAGTTGACAGTGGTTTTAAAGAAGGAAGAAATCACTTGCCGAATTACTGCCAAAAATGAAATAAATAGCTGAACACACTGACACACTAGACAAAGACAGACAGAATGGACAAAATGGCGCTGGGCAGCGTCTCTAGGTATAAATATTATAATCAGCTTGCTAAAAAAGAAACTTATGAGATAAAACTATGCAAATATATGCACAGAAGTAATTGCTAAATACCTATCCACAGTTAAGCCTAGTATACTTCCCGGTTCTGCAACGACTTATCTTGGAAAGCAGGAGCTCCACAGCGACGTGTTTCCACCTTGACACCTGGTGGCGAACATGAGAGAATAACTTATTATCCCAGCTTTGTGGCATCATGTTGTGTTACACACTGTATTGCAATTGGATATCGGCTGTTTCAATAGCTTATACAATCATGGTCCATGATGGGCTAGAAATCATGAATCAGGGTTAAAAACCCTGTTTCTGAATTTGGTGAATCGAGAACATCATTGTCTCCAAAAATTATCCTCTCATTTTTCTCATTTAGGGGTTGACTAGTGCTGTTTAACAATTAACTGTTCTGTGATAATGTGTTCAATATTAACTGGAAAGTGTAAGCTGAGATTCTGATTTGGTAGATTGGAAGACAAATCTCATTCTCCACATCCAAGATTACAAACCACACATCCAACCCTGTTTGCATTGATTCAGATATGCATAGCTTCTATTCATCTGGTGATGATGCCTCGTTCACCTTCTTGACCATGGTTGTAACATATATAATGTGGGAAAATCTTCCATATGAAAATATAATGACTGAATCAGTTGCACATTTATGCATGTTTATTGGAAAATAAACTTATCCTTGAGCAGAATATTGAAAGAAAAAGCTGCAAAAGAAATGTAATGAATTTGGATGGATAATATGGGCATCATTTCCTTCTTGGATGTGCTTTGCTTGATTGTTATGCTGAGGCTATGAGAAAAGCAGATGGGAATTCAAAATTATGTTAAGTATGTAATTCACTTCCAGTTATGGACATTTGTCTAAACACATTCTAGGGAATACTTGCTATTAGGAGAAGATGAGCACCAGAACACATAAAAAGGCTGCATTGAACCATGCAGAGTGACCTGCTGATGTGGATTATCCTGCTGGTGAGGGTTATCCTGCTGATGGGGGTTAGCCTGCTGATGAGGATTATCCTGGTGATGAGGGTTAGCCTGTGCAAGAGTGTTATCCTGCTGGGGATGGTTAGCCTGCTGATGAGGGCTAATCCTGCTGGTGACGGTTAGCCTGCTGATGAGGGCTATCCTGCTGGTGAGGGTTAGCCTGCTGATGAGGGTTAGCCTGCTGGTGATGAGGGTTATCCTGCTGTGGATGGTTAGCCTGCTGATGAGGGTTAGCCTGGTGATGAGGGTCATCCCTCTGATGTTTATATGACAACTAATGCAGCAGAAACACATAATAGATAAGCAGTAGGGACAATAATCTCATGTATCATATATATCTGTACCTCATATAGATGTCAATGTCAGTGAGCATATCACATGTGAGCAGTATATTTCACCTTGTTCCAGAATAACAAGAGTTTTGAGTGATATTCAGGATGCACCACCAATATGGCCAACACTGCCAGATGCTGCTGTTCACATGCTGTTTTCTTTTTGTTATAGTCGGAACATTTTATAATCTAATTGGCTGACACCAGCAATACTGGCAAATGATGGTAGTTCTGAGAAGGTGCTCTGGGGTACCCTGGCAGAATATTGCTGCTATCCAGGATAGCTGGGGTGAGCAAATTGCACGGTAGTAGAACCAAGATTGAAAAATAAGCATTGCTTTAAAAAAAGAGCAGTATCACCTGCTCAGCTCTGGTTTGGCTCTTCAACTGGGACTGTCCCATTGAGATGAAGTCAATGTGTAGAGGCTTAATGAGAGTGACAGGGTTCATCTACCTGGGCTAGGGAAATTTTATGAATTGATGAAACATGAATGTCTAGGCATATCACTTGACTCTAGTGTTATATTAATAGCTTAGGCATGTGACTATCAATCAATACAGGGACATAATTTGACAAATGTATGTTAAAAATAAATTGCTATGCATGCATACAATTAATATGTTCATAATGTGCTCATAATCAGCTTTTAAGATGGTATGCTTCATGCCTCCATTCTGATACTTTCCATTGAGCAGTGACATATTCATGAAATAGTAGTCTGCCTTACCCAACATTTGCTGTTCTCCCACATGGGGCCAAGGCTGGCTCATATAAATTCTGCATGCTTATCTAGTATAGTATGTTTAGAACATAAATGTTCCAAAACTTCCCATAGCTGACTAAGTATGGGGTGTGATTTATAAAAGAAAATGTTAGTTCACAGGCAGGCTTCTGACTGATTTAGTTCCTACAACAATATTGGTAATTTGGTTAATTCCATAGGTAGCCGGCCAGACTCAAACAGTTGCATATGTCCAGTCTAGGCATCCACAAGGGGATGGGAAGCCATACCCTTGATTAGGACTTTACCAGTAGGCACCATGCCTTCTTTGCCCGTAAAATATGCACTACTAGTCGCCACTGGGGCCTTCCACACTACAGTCAGTCTCACCCTGTCATCGCCACTGGGGTCTTCCACACTGCAGTCAGTATTGCCCTGTTGTTGCCACTGGGGTCTTCCAAACTGCAGTCAGTCTTGCCCCATCGTCACTACCGGGGTCCTCCACACTGCAGTCAGTCTTGCCCCATCATTGCCACCAGGGTTCTGCACAGCTAAATGACCAATGCAGTTGATGCGCCCAAAAGCCCCCCCAAGGGCCCTGCACACTGCAGTCAGTCACCACTGGAGTCTTCCACATTGCAGTCAGTTGCCAGTGGGGTCTTCCACACTGCAATCAGTCACCACTGGGATCTTCCATACTGCAGTCAGTCCCAACTGGGATCTTCCACACTGCAGTCAGTCACCACTGGGGTCTTCCACACTGCAGTCAGTCACCACTGGGATCTTCCACACTGCAGTCAGTCACCACTGGGGTCTTCCACACTGCAGTCAGTCACCACTGGGATCTTCCACAATGAAGTCGGTTGCCACTGGGATCTTCCACACTGCAGTCAGTCTCGCCCCATCATCGCCACCAGTGTCTTCCACACTGCAGCCAGTCACCACTGGGGTCTTCCACACTGCAGTCAGTCTCCACTGGGATCTTCCACACTGCAGTCAGTCACCACTGGGGTCTTCCACACTGCAGTCAGTCACCACTGGGATCTTCCACAATGAAGTCGGTTGCCACTGGGATCTTCCACACTGCAGTCAGTCTCGCCCCATCATCGCCACCAGTGTCTTCCACACTGCAGTCAGTCACCACTGGGATCTTCCACAATGAAGTCGGTTGCCACTGGGATCTTCCACACTGCAGTCAGTCACCACTGGGGTCTTCCACACTGCAGTCAGTCACCACTGGGGTCTTCCACACTGCAGTCAGTCACCACTGGGATCTTCCACACTGCAGTCAGTCACCACTGGGATCTTCCACACTGCGGTCAGTCACCACTGGGATCTTCCACACTGCAGTCAGTCTCGCCCCATCATCGCCACCAGTGTCTTCCACACTGCAGTCAGTCACCACCAGGGTCTTCCACACTGCAGTCAGTCACCACTGGGGTCTTCCACACTGCAGTCAGTCACCACTGGGGTCTTCCACACTGCAGTCAGTCACCACCAGTGTCTTCCACACTGCAGTCAGTCACCACTGGGGTCTTCCACACTGCAGTCAGTCACCACTGGGGTCTTCCACACTGCAGTCAGTCACCACTGGGATCTTCCACACTGCGGTCAGTCACCACTGGGATCTTCCACACTGCAGTCAGTCTCGCCCCCATCATCGCCACCAGTGTCTTCCACACTGCAGTCAGTCACCACCAGGGTCTTCCACACTGCAGTCAGTCACCACTGGGGTCTTCCACACTGCAGTCAGTCACCACTGGGATCTTCCACACTGCAGTCAGTCTCGCCCCATCATCGCCACCAGTGTCTTCCACACTGCAGTCAGTCACCACCAGTGTCTTCCACACTGCAGTCAGTCACCACTGGGGTCTTCCACACTGCAGTCAGTCACCACTGGGGTCTTCCACACTGCAGTCAGTATCGCCCCATCATCGCCACCAGTGTCTTCCACACTGCAGTCAGTCACCACTGAGATCTTCCACACTGCAGTCAGTCACCACTGGGATCTTCCACACTGCAGTCAGTCTCGCCCCATCATCGCCACCAGTGTCTTCCACACTGCAGTCAGTCACCACCAGGGTCTTCCACACTGCAGTCAGTCACCACTGGGATCTTCCACACTGCAGTCAGTCACCACCAGGGTCACACTGCAGTCAATTAGACTTCGATCGTGAAAACTGTGGTTTCGTGCTTCAGTCTTGGCGATGCAGTGTAGAACAGTTAACCATGTGACCTGGAAATTGGCAGTTAATGGAAGGCTGTTCCTTCATCCTTGTCTTACAAAGTGTGGGGATGAATATATGTTATGTTAAGTGTAGCTGATAAATAATGTAAAATGCAGATGACTGAGGCGAAATCCACATCTCAGGTTTTTTCATCCTGCAGTGATTATGCTGTATTCTAATCTCAACCTTTCACTATTCCCCAAGCAATTTTGATCTCTGCACAGTTAATGGGAAAAAACTTTATAAACACCATGGTGATATGCAAACTGAAAGATACACCACACCACTTTTTGAATGCTCGATCAACATCCTTATCCAAGAAGTTCCTAAATTATGAATATCAAAATAAATAATAAAGGTGCAGTCATAAGTGCCTACATCATTGACTCAAATTTCAGTTCCAAAGATTTCAAAAGCATCTTAAATGACACTAATTCCACGGCAAATTTCGACATCCTACTGTGCTTATTTTGACATCTCACCTTACGGAAAACCATTATTTTAACTCTGCAATGGTCAAGGTCACAACTCCACTCCACCACCACCATGACTCATGTCAATGTCAAGTACAAGAAAATAGTCAGCCTTCAAGCTGAATATTTGTTTTTAAAGAGGAAAGGTAATGAGTAACACCAATGCAAATCCAGATGTTTCCCCTTGGTGATAATTTCTTTTTCTTTCATGTGTAGCAAAACACCTTTTTGATCTCACACTTCTAGATGAAATGTGATACTAATGTGAATGCTTACTTTGGTAGGAAGTGTGACATGATAAGCTACATTTAGATTTATGCTACATTATGTTTTTGTTTTGCTGAACATTAATTTACTTTGTGATGTTGTAGCCAAGTAGTTACATCACCTGCCCTGCCTCGAGCGAAGGCAATGGTGGAGTCAGGGATCATATACAGGGGTCTCCAATGATATTTCTTGGTAGACGTTCATTGACAGAACTCTGACAAACATTTATTCTGTGGTGATATTCCAAACAATCTTACATTTTTTGGTGGATGAAGTGCAAAATGTACTGAAAAAGCAAATATCCATGCATCTTGTGTGCATAATACCACGGATAATAGTAGATGGATAGGAAACGCCCTGGAATCGCGACCAAGGACGGGCTATTGCCACCTTGCGGTGGGAGGCCGAAGCTAATCCTGGCTAGGATATTGTTTGATTCCAGCGGCACATTCCCGTGTTGGAGAGTAACGCGTCGTTTAGTTTCAGCCAATTTCTGCTTTTTTGGAGAAGCTAGGGAACTGTGATCCTGCTGCATGAAGCCCTGAGGCAGTAAGGAATTAATTAAAATATCTTTGCCTCCATTTCTTTGTTTCAGGGGACATTTAAACATATGGTGTGGTGTACTACGTTTATGGCGCGTTGTGTGTTTTTGGAAGTAACTTATGCGTTTTGGATCAAGTGAAACATGTAATTCTCCATTGCTGCCCAGTTATTTACTCTAAATCACGAGAAAATCTGAATCAGTGGTATTTAGTCTGTTTGAGCTTTGTTTGGCTTGAAGCATTGATCAAGGAGCGCCGTAAATGTACCCATTGTCACCTTCATGTGCAGCTCTGAAACTAAGGATTTTGGCTGGAGGATGTTCGATTTGAGGCTGAGGAGCAGTCTGAAGTAGGGACTTGTCTGACACAAAATATTGCAATCTTTACCTAAGGTACATGGCTCAATATTTTGCAAGGTTACCAAGGTTTTGGGTTGGTGATATGTGCCATGTATTCAAAAGTCATGCAGGTTTGTCATAATTATTTAGTAAGAAAAATAATTATGTGGTACAAATGTTAAATGCTATTGCTATCCTTGCACACATTACATGTTTCTTTCTGTCTGTGTTCATTTGGTTTGTAGGTAATTATATATTTGCATTTTTGCCATGCAACATATAATCTTCCATCACCTGTTTTAGGCACATGCTCATGATACATCTATTTGCTTCATCTCAGATCTGAAATTCCCAAGTTGAGAGCTATACAGGACTATTGAGAACTGTGTTGGGCCCCCTACAGCAGGAGAGGGCCCTGCATGATACAGAGGACCTCATGAGGGCAGACAGGACTGGACTGTGGTTCTTCTGGTGTTGAGACCGGCCCTTATGTATGACCGAAGTCCCCTGAGAGCTAAAAAATTCCATGTTGGCTGGCAACTGAGGTGAGGAATACCGAGGGCCACCTCAGAGCTGGAATGTTCTTGAAACCACAAGAGCTATCGATATCTAGAAGGGTCCCTAGCAGTTCCAAAGGGCCCTTAAGGGCTTATGGCTAACAGAGCCTCCCTGAGAGCTAAGCCTTTTGTCTAACGATGATTGTGAGGAATGCTGAGGGCCAATGTCAGAGCTAGGTAGTCTCACTACAGCT
>JAOTOM010000810.1:0-46191 GCA_034440615.1 Ashinkailepas kermadecensis
CTGGTGGAGGTTGGTGGAGGAAAAATCTCCACCGGATTTGCGACGGGAACGACCGGTGGAGGTTTATGGAGGTTAGTGGAGCCACGAGAACAGTATTGCTTTGCTGACGGTAAATGGGGACAATATTCCGGGGTTATTAATGAAATACAGAGATGACTGGAACAATGAACAATGTCTCTGAAGATTACTGGCCTAGGTAAAAACAATTGTGCTTAAAATTGTGTGCGTGATTCACAGATGAAGCAGCAGGATAGGGCCGGATACATTTACTCAGGGCTTCAGACTTCGAGGGCGAAACCGTCCAGACGAGGAAATTAAATGATTTCACATGTGACACTGCATTCGCTGTTTCAGTACTTCGCATGGATCTGAGCACTTTTAATGTTGGCATACTGTATGTCCATCTTATATTGCCCCATTGTGTGAAAGAACAATAAGGTCATTGAAAATATAACCTATTGGTGCGCAAACAGCACCTGCTTACACAAGTTGTGCTTCTTGTGGGCACTGTGCAGTCCACTCAAAGTAACATTTTCGCATAGGCGTAGAGGCAGACACGCAAGTACCTCGCTACGATCTGGTTCACCATTACCACGGCATGGCACTGACCCACTCGTGGTGCAAACATGTGGTCCTGTACTCCAGGGAACAGGTCGTGGGTGCTCTCCGTCATGAACTTTGTCAGAACACTACAGTGAATTATCAGTGACAGATTCGGTCCATCCATAGCACCACACTTCCTTAAAGCCGTCAAATGCCGCTCTGCTGACACTACGATCGCGTACGTCGACGCCGAAGGGATGAGCAGCCCACCATTGTCCCGCACCTTCACAAGACCCATCACTTCATGCGATGGAGGGTCGTCCTCGTTGCACAGGAGTGCACCGATGCACTCACCGCACTCGATCGCGCCAGTTTCCAACAGCTTGCGACACACATAGCCGGAAATGTACTCAACACAGTTGTCCACGAACGACGACCCGGTGTCCCCCGTCGTGAGGAGATGCTGCACTACCGCCGGCATCGACTCATCTTCGCTGAGCGCCGGCCGTTGTGGTTTTCGACGACGGATTTGAAGCAGGTCGTCGTCGCTGTCGTCCCGTGCCGTGCAGTTCCCAGTGGCAGATGGCGATATGAAGTTGTGCAGGATGAGTCTGCGCATGGCGTGCTGCGGTTGGGCCACGTTTGGGTTGTTGTTGTAGCCACCCATGCGTCGGATTCGGCCGAACAGCAGCTCCAGGTGGTCTTGTGACATCTTGTACGGCAAGACGTAGCTGAATCCATCCTCCTCCAGCAGGGCCTCACTGACGTCCATGACGGTTTGCGCCGCGAGGCAGAGACCCAGGACCGGAGTGAAACGCCGGGTCTGCAATATCGGTTCCTCGGATACTGTCTGCAACCGGAACAGCGTAGAACTGAAGTTGGCCAGGAACTCCTGTCGAAGCCTAACAGAAATACCAATATGTCAGCACACTCAGAATGAAATACTAGTGACGTAGGCTTTACTGTGAACCGATTGCATGGCCATCAGGCGCACGCGCAAAGTACTGTTCATACGCTATTTGCGGACAATTGGCGATAAAACAAAACAAATACATGATTATGGTATGTGTCTACGCCAATATTCGAGAATATTTATCTGGTATGATTGCTGACACCACGAATACCCAAGAATACTGACACGCCCATCGGGCGTGTTGCCGTGGGCTCATCTGAAAACGGATGAGTTGAGTTGAGAGGTCTGAAGCTGACAGAATAACTCTACCTGCACTGGAATGTTTTTTCTTATCATTCGGGTTGTCATAGTGAATGACATCCTTTTAATTTTAGCAACAAGAAAACTAGTCACTCATGCCAAATTAAATGATATCCAAAACGAAACTGAGTCAAACATCAAGTTTTGGCCTTTTCGTTGCGAACCTTTCAACTCAGCCCATTCGTTTTTTGATGAGCCCATGGGAGCAGATCCTATGGTTGGGAAATTCATTCATGTTTGATGCACTACGAGAGATATGCTGCCATGCCTTTGATGACAACTTTGATATGGAGGATGGTGCTTGCTAAAATACGTGGGAAATTAGCCGAACGCGTCATTCAAGCATTGCGATTTTCATCAAATATTAGAAAGTGACTCGGATCGTCCAGGTTGGTTCTTAACCCCTAAGCCGTCCGGGGAGTCACGGTGTCCCCTCACCTCCCGACATGACAAAGGGCACGAAAATCTGCAACGGCTTGAGGGCTTTAATGCTAATATAATTGAACTCACTCCAAGTTGTTCGCAGTTGTAGGAGCTTTGAAGCCCTTTCCGTATGGATTGCTGCTGTTGAGGTAGTCAAAAGCCTGATCAATAAGCAGGACGAAGCGCGCCGTCGCTCCAGCTCCGACGAACTCAGAGTGACCTGAATCTTCCAGGTACAGCAGAGCTTTGCCCACCGAGCTGCTGAACAGCTGAGCAGCGAGCTTAACCTTCATTTTGTTTTTCGTACTGGATGTGCAGTCGAGAGAGCTTGTTGGCCGCCCGGATCCCATCACTCTGTTGCAGGTCGTACAATGCCTGTAAATATACACACAATGGGCATATTAAGACAAGGTTAATATGGTCTATCTTCACCAACAGGGTAGCTCAACCTTGGAACCAGCCATAAGACTACATTGTTGGCAGCAGTTCTCTAAACATCTTTTAGAGCAGCATATACAGGTATTATAAGGAGCGACAGGTAACTTTTGAGTATTCCTGGAATAGATAATTGACAAATTTTGCAGGCAACTAGTTTTTGGTGTCCACAAAGTGTCCACCACGGATTAGCCGACGCAGCTCCCTCCCACTTCCCTTCGGCCCTGCGGTGCTTTCGAGTGCCGTCGGGAAACCGACTAGTATCGGCGGACAACTTTGACTGTTTTTTACCCATCCCACCCAATAGTTTAGAGCCGACAGAGGTACCTTTCTGGTTCAAAGGATCGGGCTAGCGGCCACCAGACCGTGACTGCCCCCCGCCTCTGCCGGCTCCCCTCCCTCCAAACCACCTTTCCTTTCTCTTCTTTCTCCACCTTTCCACTTCAGGCCTTTTCACACCTTTCCTTATGGCACCCCTTCAGGGTGCCTTTCTTGGCCGCACCCCTTCAGGGCGCTCTTCCTCACAAACTCAAACCTCTCACTCCCCTCTGGGGTCAGCCCCCCCACCCCGCCACGGCATGCCCGGGGACCCCCCGCCGCCCTCGGAAGCTAGTGAGCGCCGGAACCGCCCGGGAGCCCGCCTGCCCCCTCCCCGCGACCCCCCTGAAGGGGAGTCACTGATCCTAGTGATTAGGAAGCAGGGGACATGGGCACGGACGTCCCCATTCGCGATAGCGAGAGAGATCGACTGGTGGACGGGCGGAGTCGTCACCGCCAAGGTCCTCAGGTCGGGGGCCCTACTGATCAGAGTCAGGGAGGTATCCCAAGCGCGATCTCTCCTGAACATGAGCCAATTCCTCGGTGTCGACACCACCACCGAAATTGCGGATAGACTAAATGCCACCTACATGACGGCCTATGCTCCCGACCTCGTGTACATCACCGAGGAGAAGCTTCTCACCGAACTGATCCCCCAAGGGGTATGCGAGGTACAGAGACTCGGCCGCCGACCGGGACCGGTCCTGAAGCTCGGCTTCAGGACCATGCACCCCCTGCCCACATCATGGCGGGATACCTGCGGGTCGCATTGCGCCCGTGGACACCGCCACCCGCACGTTGCGCTTTTTGCCAACGCTATGGGCATCAAACGAGAGTGTGTCGTGCCCGGTCCCCAGTGTGTGGGTACTGTGCCGATGGTCACCCGACCGACACCTGCACGAATAACGTGCCCTGTTGCGCCGCGTGTCAGGGGCCGCACCCTGCTCCCCCCCCCCCTGGTGTCCGGCGTGGCAGGAGGCCAAGGTGAAGGTACAGCGCCGCCTCGCTCTGCAGCGCGGTCCTCCACCCGTATGGAACCGGCCCCAGCTGGCTCCCCTGTGGCCGACCCCAGCGGAGGCGGCCACCCTCACCACGTCCCCATCGCCAGAACCATCGGAGACCAGGCCTTCCACCTCCTCCACAACTCCCCCTCCATCGTCCGGACGACCCGCCTCTGTCGCGGACCCCAGCTCCGCCCGGCAACCCCTCCGTCACCAGGTCACCCAGCCCACCGAGGCCCAGGTCCCCCCGACGCCGGCCCAGCACCCCGCCCTCGTCGAAGGTCCCACTGCCACCCGGCAAGCCCACGGCCACCAGGCAGCCCCGCCCACCGACGCACAGGCCTCCCCAGCACAGCCCCCCAGGGCCATACCCCATCCCCACGTCCCCCCTCTCTGGCCACCCAGGGAGATTCCCTCTCCCGGTCCCCGAGCCCGGACAACCCCAGGGATCCAGAGCTCCCGTCTTGTACGTCAGAGTCGTTCGACTCCTATGAGTCGGACGACGCCGCCACACCCTTCCCGCCGCACACACGCCTGCGGGGGCGTGATCACCACCACCAACACTAATGCAGACACCCACCACTGAATTCTTGCTCCAATGGAATACGAGGTCCCTCATATCCCATTGGGCAGAATTCAAGGAATACATCATCAGAAATAAACCATTGATTGCCGCCGTTCAGGAGACTAGATGGCGCGACAATGATCCGTATAATTTTAACATCTTCGGTTATACCCTTTATTCCCAAAACAGAAACAGTACATCCCGCGGCGGCGGGGTAGCCTTATTCGTCTCGAACACCCTTCTCCATCGCCCTATCTCCATTCCCAATGACTTAAATTTTATTGCAGTATCCGTTCAAATTGCACAACTAGAACTTGCTGTACTTTCCCTCTATCTTCCTCCTACGCATACTCTATCTCTATCCTCTGTAACCACTCTCTTTGGCCTTCTCCCACACCCTGTCTGGTGCTGGGTGATCTCAACGCCCACCACCAGGCATGGGGTTGTCACACGACATCCCAGCGCGGACACCATATTGAAACACTCCTCAACACCCACCCTAAAATCCGCGTTTAATAAAGTACATTGTTCTGCCCTTCGAATCAAATTACACCGAATGGGTATAAGGGAGAGAATGGCCACCTTTATCACCAACTTTCTAGAAAACCGTTCCTTTGTCGTCCGCTGCGGAAACATATATTCCCAGCCACACTCCCTTGAGCAAGGCGTGCCCCAAGGCAGCGTCCTGTCACCAACCTTATTTCTGATTATGATTAACGTTGCATTAGACCAACTTCTCCTGATTTCCCCCCTTCTAAAATATTCTATATATGCGGATGATTTAGCCATCTGGTGTACCCATCCATTAGCAGACACGGCTAATCATTACATACAACTCGTCATGAATCACATTGATTCATGATGCTCCCTCTGGGGGTTACAGATCTCCCCCACTAAATCGGTCACAATGCTCTTTTCCAGGCTTCCCAAATACATCCCCCTACTAAACCGCTCCGCTATCGCGACGAAATTATCCCCCTCCAAACCTCCTTCAAATATCTCGGAGTTATCCCAGACAAAGGACTCTATTTTGGCCCCCATATTACCTATATTAAACAGCCCTGCGCTGTCCGTCTTAATATCCTGCGCTGCATCTCCGGGCGTGACTGGGGTGCAGACAGGACTACCCTTAGGAAAACTTACATTGCACTGATTCGTTCAATCCTGGAATACAATGCGTTTATCTTCTATCATATATCCACCTCACTCACCAAATCACTAGAATGCACACAAAACCACGCACTCCGACTCATCACCGGAGCACACCTCACCACACCTATCACCAGTCTCCAGGATGAGGTCAATCTCCCTAGCCTACAACACCGCAGAACCCTACAACTCGTCAGATACCACTTCCGAACACAACACAACCAAATCAACCCCCCCCAATGTCGCATGGAAAAAAACCCGGTCGGCCCTCCAAAAACAGGAATAAATACAGCATTGCTCATCATTTGCAGCAAGTTCTCAAATCCACCCTAAAATTTCCTGAGGTAACCCCTGACCGCACTCCCCCCCTGCTTCCATTCTGGCACATGAAACATCCAAATCTCGAGTATCTCTTTTGGCAGAACAAAACCCTACTTACCCCCATTGACGTTCAAGTTAAATTCTTTGAATATCAAGAGGCCCACCCACAGCACACATTCTTTTACACTGACGGCTCCCGTACCAGCAATGGTACGGGCGCCGCCTGGTGCGGTGGGCCGGACACCGACCAAATAAAATTAACAGTACATCATTCGGTATACATAGCAGAATTAGTCGCCATACTCACTTGCCTCCAACACACCATATGATACATATGATCATATGATATGTACATATGATACATATGATCGACACATGATAGCACGTCACATCACCACCCCTACCACAATCTGCACTGACTCACGATCCTCGGTTGACGCCCTCGCGGCCATCCACAACACCACACACCCCACACTCCACGCCATCCGACACCTCTATCATGACAACCACGCACACCTACAGCTCACTCTTATCTGGATCCCTGGACATAGGGGTATCCCGGGCAACGAACGCGCGGACGGCCTTGCAAGGGCGGCAATAGACCTCCCCCAGGATAATCATGCCCCAGTTCCACCCGGTGATCTCCTTACTGTAACCAATGTGTTTTTCTACAAATATCTCCAGGCCTGCTGGTCACAGGACACTACACATCTACACTCTATCAAACCCACACTCTCTAACTAGCCCTCTTCCCACCAACACTCCCGTTTGCGTGAGGTGGTACTCGCCAGACTCCGCCTCGGACACAACATCCTAACACACCATTATCTTTTTCATCGACCAAATCGGCCCCCGATCTGCACCACATGCAGAGTCCGCATCACTGTCGCCCACGTTTTACTCACATGTCCATCATATACTCTTCACCGTCGCTATATCACCCAATATCTCGCCAAGATCCATTCACAACTTTCGCTCCGCGCTCTCCTCGGGAATGACCACCCGGCACTCCTCGAGTTACTTTTCCGTTTCCTACAAGACACTAAACTCTCCGAACAGATATAAAGCCTCCGTTACATTTCCTGATTCAAGCTAACCTGATGAAAGTTATATGACACATGCCACACTCCGTACTGGCTGTATGACTCCGCTCCACATCTCTTCCTCTCCGTCGTCGCTAACACATACATATAGGTTATTACACACTAGGTAGACAGGATCCGATCCAAATTGGCTTATACAGACGGATTTCCTCTTAAATTTCGCTTGGTTTTTTACCTTCGGGTTTTCCAAGCAGCCTGGTTTTCCCCTTTTTAGGGGTTTCCAGGCTTTAACTTAAAACATACACTTACACACACAAGGTCGGGCCCGACGTCCACGACTCGCCCTGGGCGTCGGGCCTCCGCTTCGCTTTTCAGGTCGCGGGTGGGCAGTGGAGCCTCTCCGGAGGTTACGATGCTGCCCACCCTCCAAATGTCCTTCCATTGTCTTCCATTGTCCATGGAATGGACATTGTCTTCCATTGTTTTCCATTGTCTTCCATTGTCTTCCAGAGTGTCTGTATGTATGTATATGTACCTGTATGCCATGTGTTCTACGCCATGTTTCTTGTTTGACGGCGTCTCTCCTTTCTTGACTAGTTGATATAACCGGATGTCACATAAGCCGGAATAACGAATTTCTTCTTTAATGTGGCAATCTCTAGCAGATGGCACTTTGCCTCCGCTAAAGATTTAGGGAAAAAAACAACTACGATCAGCTCACTTGGAATCTCTCACATCTCTGCAAATACAAGTCGTATTCTTCACGCACAAGTTTGTGGCAACATGCCATCGATACAGTGTAGAGGGTACGTTCGACTCCACAAGGGTTCGCCGCAGAAATGCACTTGCCACTCTACAGCGTTGCCGGGTGGCACGTTCTGAAAAGTCGAGTAGTTTGTCTAGTCTTGTATAGGTCAATCATTAGCCAGTTTTACAGCGGAAATTTGCTCGGTTGCCAGACCACTCGTTCTCCGAGATAGAGCGACCGGACATAAAAGAATGTTAAGTAGAAAATATAAACGAATAGTAGTTCAAACGGTGATACCTGTTTCGTATAGGAAACATTTTACTTAACTGAACAGATTGAGAATTCAAAAAGGAAAAATAAATAATAGCATAAACGACGACAATTAACTTTCAGCCTACGTTAACAAACGGCAACTTCACTCATCTCTAGTTCAACTGGCAGGTATCTGGCCGCGACCTGCACCAGCCGATCGTCGTTTGCCAGATGGCAAATGATGTGCTCGTTTGTGTCTTAAAATGCGTGATATAATCCGATCCTTAGCCGCTGATTGGCTGAATTTCTTTGTGGTGCGTGCAAATCTGCGAGCCGTCACCTGTACACTACCGTCTGAGTTTGTCGGTGAGGGTTGAAATGGATTATATATATATATATATTTGAAAGCTATTTTAATGTCTTTTGCAGAAAAAATGACTTGCTCTGAGGCTGTGTGCTATTATTTTTCATCTGTTCCATCAATTTTTTTCTTGCATAGTGTTTTAAAAAACAAACACATGTTTCGATTTCTGGCATGGGCAGGAGGCTTATGCACCAGCCAAGGCCGTACACAGGCACCAGTGAAATATATAAGGAACATTTAAAATTTCGTTGATAGTTGCCAACGAAATGTTTTCGTGGGAAGATATCTGCTATGCTTCTCCATCAAGTGTAGTAGCTTTTCTTGTGATTAACAACTTATTTTTCCCTAAATGGCCTGTACAGTTTTAGATATAGCCTGCTCATGCTCTGTACCTATGTGTAATGAGGAGGAAGGTAAACAGACAAGAGGGACCACTATGTCTAATCAAGGAATGAGGAATTTGTGAAATGTGCATGGTTTACCAAGTGTGCCAAGTGCATGTAGTTTAAATTTGGGTGACTGGCCTGCCATAAGGGTGAAATTATTTACTAAAGCTCTTTTTTGGCATGCAGACATGACTAATCTTAGAAGCTACATACCTATCTGATCATTATGAAACCTCCACAAAATGATTGAACATGTCATAATTGTGTAAGGTTTATATTTGTGTAATCCTGTGTGATGTCAATGTCTACCATATGAAAAAACATACCCTACTTGTACTAAATTGGCTACAGTTACCTGGTGGCCTGTGACCACCTGGGAATAGGATGCCCCTCCTACAGACTGCCCCTTACTTGCTGGCCTGCCCTGTGAAGCAAGGGAAGCTTTGAGCTTGTAAAGCTTTGCCTTAAGGGCCCTAACCCTATCCTCTAGTGCCTGCATCCTGGTAGCAACCATCCTAAAGGCTGCAGCTTATTCCTAGATTGAGATTCAAAAGTAACTTATTGCAAAGTGATTTACCAAATAACAGAGCAGAGCGAAATAACCGACAAAGCTTAGGTATATGTTAGTTCATAACTATGCAGCACTTACAAGGTAACCGCTGCGCAGAAAGTTGACTGTGGTTTTAAAGAAAGAAGAAACCACTCGCTGAATAACTGCCAAAAATGCAATAAATGGCTGAAAACACTGACACACTAGACAAAGACAGACAGAATGGACAAAATGGCGCTGGGCAGCGTCTCTAGTTCTAAATATTATAATCTGCTTGCTAAAAAAGAAACTTATGAGATAAAACTATGCAAATATATGCACAGAAGTAATTGCTAAATACCTATCCACAATTAAGCCTAGGATACTGCCCGGTTCTGCAACAACTTATCTGGAAAGCAGGAGCTCCACACCGACGTGTTTCCACCTTGACACCTGGCGGCGAACTGGGTTAACATAACCTAGCCTAGAAGTTGGAACCTGTTAGAAGTTGTAAAATGATGGAAGATAATTATTGTTACACATGGAAAATTTCCCACTACTTTTGTCCAACAATTCGAATTAAAAAGCCTAACCAAACCTAGCCTAATTCGACTTGGAAGTAACTGAATTATTTGTATTGTGAAAAATTTCACAAAAAAATTTGCAAATCTTCCAAACTTAAAAGAAAAGCCTAACCTGGCAAAACCTAACCACATTGTTTGCTTCATGGTGGTAAGATGTGTCAAACTTGTCTTGTGGATACCTTAAGGTGCAATAATACTGGCAATGTCTGGAAAGAATCTACTCAGAATCTGTGGGTGTCACTTTGTATGCACTAAGGGGGGGCAACTGGCTCCCAATAATGAATTGCCCCCTTCCCAATGAGACCAAAGATTTAGCTTTGCCATTTAGCTTTTACATTTTGTTTTGAACTATGGAGGTGCCATTCCAGAATGCTTGAGTGCACCCTATGCTCAGCAAGTTCTTTTTTCAGCTAAATTCAGACCATTGCTATTGAAATCAATGGCAATATTTTCCCTGTGAAGTGTCACCTTATATCACCCTTACACTTCAGCACAAAAGGTGTGTTGTGATGATTGCCTGTATTGTCTGACTGCTGGGAT
This sequence comes from Ashinkailepas kermadecensis, assembly GCA_034440615.1. Taxonomy (NCBI): domain Eukaryota; kingdom Metazoa; phylum Arthropoda; class Thecostraca; family Neolepadidae; genus Ashinkailepas; species Ashinkailepas kermadecensis. Next base: position 10,415 of record JAOTOM010000810.1, read on the forward strand.
ACCTCATCATTGTCACAAAAGGAGTCCACAGCTTCTGATTTACAGTGACCAATTTACAGGCCAGATCTACATCTTCAGTGTCAAAAGTTGACATAAATGCATGGAATTTGCCAATTTGCAATTTGCAATCAAAAATATTTTTATGATGCTTTCTGATGATTTGAATGAATTTCATGTTCATTTTATTGGGAAATGACAAATTTTCAGGATATCAGCAGCTGAAATTAAAGTACTTATCTCAATAAGTAGTCAGTTCACGAACAAAATTTCAAATTCACTCAAGTACTATCAGGAGTGTCGATTTTTGAAAAACATTGGGGGGGGGGGGCGAAGTGCCAACGCACTAGACCCCCCAAAAAAAAAAAAAAGCTCATCGGATTTATGCCCACTATATTTTCAGATCTCAGAAATTCTTATTTTTTATTCGACGATGTGTATGTTTATGTTTATTAAGCATCCTCACCAACGGGGAAAATCGTCCAATAACTGGTGAAGTCACATAATTAAAAGAGCAGTGTTCAGTACATGTCAACATAACAACTCTTGGTTGGTTATTGGTTCTACGACAAGTCGACCGTTGTGTCATATAGCGTCGCCAATCTCTCACGCCGATTGGTCGCGGGCGAAGAGTAGCGACAGGTGAGACTCGAACTCACCAACATAACGACTCTGAGTAATAGCATGCGACTGCAGTGCCATATAGTGGGCTCGGATCTATCGTCACCGTCACCGTCACCGTCACTGTTACCCTCCTCCTCACTCCACACACCAACAAACACACACCGGCTTAAATAAAAATACTTCAGCGATCAGATGCAGGCTAAAACACACCGGCAGTGATGAAGCATCAGAGCACAGCAGACCTGAACGGTGATGACGATGGGTGAAAGTATTTCCTTGGTGGCTAACGTTAGGGAGGGGAATTTTTCCCTTTAGTACGCCACTGCGGCTGCTCAACGTGTTTCTTGCGCAGATTGCACGATCGAGAGTAGAAAGGCCCTTCGGATAATTTTCTTTCGGGACCCATTCTTAATTTTCCGGTGCTCTGGTCGATTCTATGGAGTCTCCTTGTGGTTTTTGTGGTGAAGTCTATTTTTATAAGCCCCCTGCAGGTTATTTTTGGAACCCGGTACGATTATTCTGGCTCTCGGTGCGTTTTTTTCCGGTGCCCAAACAGGTTTCTTTTCCGGCGTCCGACGACTTCTTATTTTGTGGATCTTTCACGCAATTTTTCCGTCCGCAAGGTGACATTCCGGGTATATATTGGTACTTGGGAAGCCAGCTGCAACTTGTGGGGCTCCGGCACGACGTTTTGGCCCCAGTGAGATTTGCAAGAGAAGCGGCGTGAATTTTTTTTGTCTAAGTGCGATTTTTTGGGGCCCCGTCGTCACTTGTTGGCATCCCTTGCGGTGGCTACGACACGTTTGTGGGGGCCCAACAAGTTTTGTGGGCTTTTGGAGCTATTGTTGAGATCCCAGATTGATTTTCCGTGTCCGGACTGTTTTTCATTTACCCGGCTTCATTTGTTAGGTGATCTCAGCGATACTTTTAGAGCCCCGGTGGGCCCTGTCAGGCCTCTGGCGTGATTTTCAGGGGCCCGGGTGATAATTCTTAGTACCCCAGTCTCGGCGTGATTGTCAGGAGGCCCCGGCCCGACCGTTTGTGGCCCCCGTCGTGATTTTCTTGAATCCCGGCACGACTTGTTTGCGGCCCCAACGTGATTTTCAGGGGCCCAGGTGCAAACTTTTGAGGCCCCAGCGTCATTATCGGGGCCCCTGCGCTACGTTTGGGGGCCCCCAAAGTGATTTTTCTTAGCCCCGGTGCGATTTTTGGTGGACCGAGTGAAATTTTTAGGGAGCATAGCGCATTTTTTTCCTAAGCTCGGCGGATTCTTGGCGGCCCCACAACCTATCAGGAGGGGGGAGGGGTGAGGGAACTGCCCACAATTCCCCCTCCCCATTCGGTATGTCACTGTGCCATGCAATGATGCAACATAAGAATCCAGGAATAGTTCATCTGTTTCATCACTCACATGTGATTTCAACTCCCCAGTTATCCAGAAAGTTTGAGGAAAGTCAAACATCTGCTACATGGATCAGCAAGGATGGATTGTAAGGCAACATGGATACCATGGAATTCCGGTCACAGTAGTTATGCTGCAATACATACCTTCTTCAACAGACTGCTTTGGAGATGGATGAGTTCCTGAAGTTTGGTCAAGGTTGGAGTTGGAGGTGGATGGAGCAACACTGTGAAGGACATAACATATGGTTCAAGAGACTTGTTCCCATTAACAATACAGGGGATGAAGTAACATTTTCATTGACTTCTATGGTTTTCATTGGCTTCATTGACTTCTATGGTGTCCTGAGTAAGTAGGACAATCGAGATGGGTTTCTGTTATATGCATTGTAGAAACAATGTTATAATGTAGCTTTTATACCCCAGTGAGAATGGTATGGATTCACTCATAAGTGAATTTGCAAACATACTGATATATCAGTTAACAACAATGCAGGGAGCTATGTGATCAACATGGTCTGTGCTCTAAAGCCCAAATAACTAAGTAACAATGCAGGGAATCTGCTGCATAACAGTTTGACCATAAATTAGCCATAATATATGGCATCATACTTCCCATGTTATTTAGAATAGTGAGCTATATTTTGTGTACAAACATCAGGACATTAGAAATGTTAATTAACGTTACAGACATCAGTTCCTAACGAGTTTCAGCAATACATTTCCTTCATGTGCTTTAAACATGATTCAAGAAAGCACTGTCATCGATTTTAAACTTGCAAAAAGAGTGGGCCGCCTGGCATTATGAGTGCTAGTTGAGTGAATTTGCTGTCTTGTTAGTGAACTGACCACTTATTGAGATATAAGTACTTTAACTTTGTCTGCTTCCATCATGAAAAGTTGTCATTTTCCAATACATCAGAAATCATCAGAATAACTTCTTGTCCACAAACCGGTGTATGCATTTCTATGAATTTCTCATATTTATTAACACAAATGATGTAGATCTGATCTGCAAATTTATAACTCAGAAAATGTTATCAGCACAGGATTCCATTCCTGAAAATATAGTACTTTCAACATGTTATTGTTCTTTGTGAAGCAATAAGTGCAATGCTCTCATGCAGCATGCAGATGGAGGTTCATCACGTGCACCAGGTAGCACAAAAAGAGATATTATTGCAGTCTAAGGTAACCACAAGACAGGTTTTACACCTATTTTACCTCCACGAATCATTCAAAGGAGCTAGGTTTTGCCTAGTTGCATTAGGCTAGGCTTTTGTTGTAAGTTAGTAAATAAAAAAGTCTTCAAAAAAGGTTCAAGCTAGATTAGGTTATGTTAGACTTTTTAAGTTGAAAATGTTTGAGAACAATTTTTTTTTTTTGGGGGGGGGGGGGGGGGAATTGGGCATAAAAACAATCATTTCTTGCATGGAAGTCTAGGCTAGGTTAGGTTAGGTTATGTTACATGTTTTTTATATCTGAACATTATTTGTCATCCTATATTACTCAAATCCAAGCCCCCTTTTCCATGTTATTTTTCCTCACAATTGAAAAGTGCGCATCTGCAGAGGAAATGAGCGGTTACATGATGTTCAGCACGTTAACAAACACTGCATTAAAAAAAGAAATTCAAAGAAGTCAGAGAGTACCATGAGCTGAAAAATTACCCGAAAAGCCAGGTATTATTACAGTTTAAGGTAACCACAAGACAAGTTTTGCACACATTTTACCTCCATGAAGCATACAAAGGGGTTAGGTTTGTCAGGTTAGGTTAGGCTTTTGTTGTAAGCTATAAAAAGAATCATTTGTTGGTAAATAATTTTTGTAATTCTTTTTCTTTAAAAAATAATAAACGGTTCAGGCTAGCTTAGGTTAGGTTTTCTTTGAGAAAATGCCTCGAAAATTTCAATTAAAAACAATTAATTTCTTGTATGGGAAGTTGGACTATGTTAGGTAAGGTTATCATACATCTTGAACATTATTTGTATGCTATTTTTCCTTACTCCACACAATTTTTTTGTGTTATTTTTTACTCCCAATTGAAAGGCATGCATTTGCAGAAGAAAGTACATTAAACTTGTGCTTTTATGTGTTTTATTAATATTTTTTAATTTAAATTTCCAATGCAATGTTTATGAATGTCACTAAGCTGATGGCACTACTCAGTTTCTGTGGAAATGCTTGTGGTTGTGAGCAGGTTGTGAACAAAATAACATTAAAAATGGGCTTGGAGTTAGTAACATAGCAATTAAAAGAAAAACATTACAAATTCAACATAACCTAACGTAACCTAGCCTAACCTGACCTTGGAGAAAACAACTACAAAAACAAGATTGAAAAAATATATAGCAATTTATTTTCTTGAAATTTTGCAACTGAAAAAACCTAACCCAACCTAATCTAACCAGAATTATTGTGCTTTAAGGTGGTAACTAGGCAAGTTATTACACATTTGCCTCCATAAAGCAAACAAATGGGCTATGTTTGGTGATGTTAGATTAAGTGTTTAAGTTCGACATTTTTGCAAAATTGTTCCAAAATTTGAAAGAAATAGATCATTTTTCTTTAAAAGCAGCTTATGGGGCGTGGTTACGGTGGGGTGGCGTTTATAGCCAAGTCAGCTCTAACTATTACCGTCTTGAAAATTTATACGCCTCCGAACTCTAGCTCCAAACTAGAATCACTCTGGGCCAAAGTCAAAGTGAAGAGCGGAAAGTATTTCATTCTAGCGGCAATCTATCGGCCACCTCGCAACACTCTTCCTGCTTTAAATGATGACTTCGCTGAGCTCGAAAGACAGGTACAATTGGCGACACTGAACTTTACCGGCACTTTCTACCTCGCAGGTGATCTAAACTGTAACTTTCTCGACACGGCAAATAGCCCCAGCAAAACACACCTGCTTGAGTTCATCAGCAACTATTCACTTACCATGACAGTGCAGCGCCCTACATTCGCCACGGGCTCTCTATTGGATGTCATCCTAACAAACTCGCCCATTTCCGTCGGCAGAACCAGAGTGAGTTTCTGCCACTACAGCCCACATCAATTTATCAGATGTTCCATTAAAGTAAACAGGCCTGCCTCAGTCAACACCGTAATAAAGTCACGTTCTTACGGACGAGTAGACACCTCGGAACTGACTCTTGACCTAGGTGAGATCGACTGGGTACAGGTCACTGGGCGCATCTCAGTAACGGACAAATGGGACACCCTGCTGAAATTGCTGACACCTATTCTCGACGAGCACCTACCCCTCAGAAACATTAAACTTAGGAACCCAACAGCACCATATGTCAGCGAAGCTACCAAACAGCTCATGCACCGGCGAAATGTAGCTCTCCATTTGCAAGATAGAAGCACGTACAAAATACTTAACAGACAAGTTCGCTCAGCTATTAGAGCTGACTGTAGGGACGATATTAGCAGAAAGATATCACAGAAAGGCCCATCAGCTGCGTGGCGTGCTATTAAGCCCATTATCGACACCAAAAAAGGCTGTCATAGAGTTCAACCCCAGGTCCTACCTGAGCATCTAAATAAATACTTTGTTAGTGTCGGACCTAAGGTATCAGCAGAGGTCAAACGCCAGGCAAACATGTCTGAACACACACCTCCCAGTTGCCGGCTATCGCGCGTCTCTACCAGCTCCTATAAAGTATCACCCATATCCCTCGAACAGCTAACCAAAATTGTCATGGATATGAGGAGCACAAGTGCTTGCGGACCCGACGGGATCTGTATTAAGGTCATCAAATTTCTGTTCTTTTTTATCGGAGAAGTGCTGCTCGACATTATAAACACACTACAATATGCCTGACTACAGCTGATATCCCCTCCACTTGGAAACAGTCAATAGTAACTCCCATTCACAAATCAGGAGATCCTTCGGATCCCTCTAATTTTAGGCCCATCTCATTGGTTCCGGTTATCGCCAAAATCACAGAGAGGGTAGTGCAGAAGCAACTCTATCACTACCTGAACGCAAACCACCTATTGGCCCAAACTCAGCACGGCTTCAGACCACGCCACTCTACGGAAACCGCTCTGATCTCAGTCTCGGACAAATTACTAGCAGCAATGGACCGTTCGGAAGTAGCTCTCCTTTGCATTCTGGACCTCAGTAAATGCTTCGACGTAATAGATCACACCAAACTGCTCACTAAACTAGAACTCCATGGAATTGATACTGACTGGTTTAGGGCTTATCTGGGAGGTCACACGCAGGCTGTTAGCATCTCAGATCAACGCGGAAACAGGCATCTCTCCTCCTTTCTTCCTAACAACATAGGTGTTTTTTTCAAGGCTCATCACTAGGTCCACTCCTCTATTGCATCTTTTCGAACGACCTCAGTTTGCACGTCCCGGTAGCACACGTCACTCAGTTCGCAGACGACACCCAGGTCCTCATCTCCGGTCGCAAATCTGATCTCCCAAATCTGATAAATCAGATGGAGACATGTATGAACCAACTATACGACTACTTCCTGGATAACGGTTTCAAGGTAAACCCGACCAAAACTCAGCTTCTCACGTTCGGATCGCGTCAGAATCTTCGCAATATTACCCCGATACGAGTGTGCTTTAGGGACGCTGTGATATATGAAAGTCATTCGTGTAGGAACCTTGGGGTGACATTTGATCGCCACATGTCGTGGGATTCCCATGTAGCTGTCGTGGTCCGCAAGTGCACTGGATTCCTTATGGCCCTGAACCATCTGCGTCACCATCTGCCAACCAGTACCCTCTTCACTATAGTCAATAGCCTTGTTATATCCAATATCCGCTACTGCATATCTGTTTATGGGAACGGGTCGGCAGCAAACATCCACAGACTAGACAAAATCATTAACTTCGCCACTAGAGTCGTGTCAGGTCTACGGAAATTTGATCATATTTCTGATGCCCGTAACGAGTTGGGTCTTCTCACCGCAGCTGATCTGCATCTATTTCACAGCCTTACTTTGCTCCACAGGATCATTCTGACGGGTGAGCCAACGCACATTGCCGGTCAAATATCTGCAAACTCTACCCTGCGAAACCGTCATACGCGTGCAGACGACCACCTGCACCTACCAGCCATACACAGAGAGGCGGGCCGCAGGAGATTTCTCTACTCGTCTGTCTTCCACTACAACAAACTCCCTACTGAAACAAAAACATTGAAGCTGTCTAACTTCAAGAAGCGTGTACGAGCTTATCTCCACGAGCAACACTAGTCACAAAAAAACTTACAAAATAGATTTGTGTACACCATGCACTCACATTTAGGCCATCGCTTTCATATCACTTCCCTAAACTACTCGTTTACAGCTCGTGTTGCAAGCACGGTGTGTGTAGTGCAGAGTGATATGGGTATTGTACTATGTTGGTGTATGAATGTTTGTTGCGCATGTGTTCCCACTATTGACCACAAATCTATCCTTTCTTTGTAAATATCTGTGTTATACCCAGACTGTCCATAATAGCCACTATACGTGGAGGGCATGTATTGTGCAATAAATAAATAAATAAATAAATATGTTAGATTAAGTTAAGTTGGGTTACATTTTTTTATTGTAAAAATAATACATTGCTTGACATTTTTACAACTGGATGTTTTGGTTTTGTTTTTCTACAAGGGGAGGTTAAGCTAGGTTAGGTTAGGTTATGTTGCATTTTTTTATTTAAAAAAAAATACTTTACCCTATGTCACCCAATTCAAAGCTTTTTGTTGATGTTATTTTGCTCACAACCTGAAATCTAGGCATTTGTATAGAAAATGAGTGGTCCCATCATCTGAGTCGCCTTCATAAGCATTGCATTGAAATGATACATTCCACGAATTCATAAAACACCTTAAAACACAAATTACCAAAATGAGCAGTAACATCATGTTCATCACATTCCTAAACATTGCATGGAAAAAAATTAATCAGAAATTACCTGAAGCTGTAAATTTACCAAACGTTGTGCCAGCCCCTGGACGGAAATGCAACACTAGGTGCCCCAATCCTAGGCAGAAAGGGCACTAAGAGCAGTGGAATGAAAATATTAATAAAAGTAAACTAAAAACAGCTCTTCTTGAAGACAAACGTCGTAGTTATGTGATATTAACATGGAAACCCTGAGCACAAATCAGAAAAAAGCATGGACTGGACTTTTTCAAGCTTACCTGCCAACTTCTTCAACTACTGTTCCTTTGGGAATTAAATATCAGCAAGCTATTTATTCACTATTTAAAATCACACCAATCCGCAGATACATCAGAATGCGCGAAGTACAAAAAACGAATCAGTACGACGTCACATGAGATTGGCCTCCGGATTAAACACTGCGCGCAATTGCACCACAAATGTCTTACCTCCGTCACATTTGTCACTGTAACCTCAAATTTAGACTTTAGGCGCTCGAATTTCTGTAACTGGAATTTTTTCTTTGGATGTTACGATTTTGGATGTTCTGAGGAACGCCCATCACGATTTGTGACATTTAATACGCGCTAGTGTCTATCGATACAAATCGACACCCCTGCTTTGGAGAAAAAGAATAGAAACAAAAATTAAGCAATATATATTCTGAAAATGTTCTAAATTGAACAACCGAACACAACTTACCCGAACCTAATGTCAGCTGCTTTTGAAGGAAAATTTCCGATTTTATTTTATTTTTTAAAATGATTGAACAATTTTTCCAAGGTAAACAACTAAGCTAGCCTAACCTAGCCAAATCGGTATTATTGTGCTTTAAGGTGGTAACAAGACAAGTTTGTACACACATTTGCCTCCATATAGCAAGCAAATGGGTTAGATTTGGTTAAGTTAGGTTCGTTTAGATTTTGCAATTTGGAAAACTTAAAAAAAAAATTCCAAACAAGTTTCCCCAAAAGATTGCAAATTATTTGGTAACCTTACGGTCTAAGGTGTTCTTTTCTTCCTTTAAAACAAAAAAAAATATGCAGAATTCCATGTTCATGATGGTGACTAAGATGATTGGACCCACTTATTTTCTGTGCTTACTTTTCAGGTTGTGAGCAAAATAATGCCAAAAAGGCTTTGAGTTCGGTAACATAGCATAAGCATAAATGTTTTTTTTTTAATGCAACAAAACCTAACCTAGCCTACCCTAACCTATCTTTTGAGAACAAAAAATTCAACTAAATTAAAATGTCACTTAATTTATTTTCTGAAAATTCTCAACCTTAAAAAGAAACCTAACCGAGCCTAACCTAACCTAGCTGATTTTGAATACAAAACTATCTTTTTTTGTGAACATGGTTGTAAATTTTTTTCGGAAACTTTTGCTATTATTGTGCTTTAAGGTGGGAACAAGAAAATTTGTATGGGCGCTGTATGACCAACGCAGTCAATGCGGCCGTAAACCCAAATAACCAACCAACCAACCCAGAAAGATGTAAGCTGTACTTCCACAGTGGAGGGAATTCCAGCTATTTTGTTTGTTTTTGCACACAATTTTACATTTTTCACCAAAAGGTGGAGTCAGTCCACTATCTAATCCAAATCTGTTTCTATTCAGTACAAAATGTGCTGGTGAACATCCATGTTTCTACTTAGCATGGGGTTTTTCATTTTTTCCGTTTAGCTTTCTTATCAGCATGAAATAGCATAGGTTATTGGGGGGGGCCCAAATCAACATGGGGGGGGGCAAGATCAACATTGGTGGCGCCATAGCCCCCACAAAAGGATACAAATCGACGCCCCTGCATACATGCATGATTTTGCACTTATCAAAATGTAATTTCATCTGCCATTTTTTGGACCACTTCACAAGCTCTTCCAAGTCTTTTTGTAGCATGTACCTAGGTGCCTAGGTACCAGGTAAATATCAAGCTGATATTGTGATGAGTGGGCTGTTGAGGTTAATTATAGTTTGTATATCTACACTCTCAATGATAACTGATTGTTGTTCACGGGACTGTATTGTATGCAAGTTTGACAATGACAATTTGTTTTTGTGCACACCATTTTGAATTTTGTAGCAAAAGGTGGAGAGTCAGTCCACTATCTAACCCAAATCTGTTTTTTCATTACCAAATGTGCTGGTTAACACCAACTACATTTTCTATGTACCTTGCATGGTGTTTTCCTTCTTTTTCCCTACAGCTTTTTTATCAGCATAAAAATAGCATATGTTATTGGGGAGGCCCAAATCAACATTGGGGGGGGCAAGATCAACATTGGTGGGGCCCTGGCGCCCACAAAAGGATACAAATCGACGCCCCTGCCATCTGGACATTAGGGGGATGTTCCCATCCTAGCCCCGCCTTCAGCGCCTAAAATATCACACAAACTATAACGTAACATTCCCTTTACATAAACGTCCACATGCCAGCACCTTGATCGCAAATACCCGCTTTTATAGGCAGACATGTAACGTACTCGCTTCAAAGGTGGCGCAAATGACCTCTGTGGTCCGATACGCTTAAAAAAATCACTCCCCCACCCATGTGCAGTGAAATTGAAACTTGCCTGATGCTTCCAATTTCTGCAATATACGAATAAAAACCTGTGACGTCATCAAGGTTTGAATGCGAACTTTGGTGTACCTTTTAAAATAATGGTATTTTTGCGGCGTTTAATAACGGTGTTTTTGCGGCGTACGAGACATTGGTCTTGTCAAGGCTATTTCTTGTATAGCATTGGTCTTGTATGACTGTAAGGTTTGCTTAAAAGTCATGTGAGCCACAGCTTTCTTTTTTATTCTTTTAGGAATACCAATTATAATGCAGTGGCCATGCAGCTTCTTGCTGACTTTTCTCTGTCATGGTATCATAAGCTGGCAGATTTGCCCACACATGGCTCTCGTTTTTCCCCATATCAATATTTAATGCATGCATTGTCATTGGGCATGTAGGTAGGTACCTTGGTAAATATCAAGCTGATGGTGTGATAGGTGGGCTGCTGAAGATAATTATAGTTTGCATATCCACAATCTCAATGATGATTGTCATTGTTGTTCACTGGACAATGCACGTTTGACAATGACTGGAAATTAAGAACGGATTTTTTTTCCTGTTTAAGCTCATATGCATGTGGTTTTGCCATTGGTGGCGTGTACAAACATCAGTATGACAATCCAATTGTTGTTTTGTGGCTTAACATTTTTTTAAAAGACCATCTGGTTTAAAATGCATCATCATCGAATCTTAACATTGTATGCGGTAAGTTTTCCTTCCACAGTGGAGGGAAATCGAGCTATTTTGTTTTTTTGCACATAATTTTGAATTGTGTAGCAAAAGTGGGATACTCAGTCCACTATCTAATCCAAATCTGTTCTTTTTCAGTACAAAATGTGCTGGTTAACATCAACTAAGTTTTCTATGTACCTAACACAGTGTTTTTCTTCTTTTTTTCCTTTAGCTTTTTGTCAGCATAAAAATAGCATGGGTTATGGGGGGCCCAAATCAACATGGGGGGGGGGCAAGATCAGCATTGGGGGGGGGGCATGGCCCCCGCAAAAGGATACAAATCGACGCCCCTGCGTACTATCAAAAAACACCACAAAAACATGTTTAACCATGAAGATACATGTTATTCCCTCTTGTTCCACGAAAAGATGGGAAAGGTGTGAGGTTGAACATATGGCCTTGGTGGGGATATATACAATGAAGAAAAATGCAAACATGTGAGTAAAAACCTATCCTTCCAATGTTTGATCACCAAAAACTTCATAATGTTGGATTGCCTGTAGGCTATAACCTACTGATGTTGGGTACTGTAAAATGCACTGTTAGGTCACCTAAAGCCCATTGATGTTGCATTGCCTGAAACCTACTGATGGATTCTGCATCATCCATTGAGCCAATGCAATGGTGTGACATGAAATGGGGAATATCTTGCCTACATGTGATTTACCAAAGAAATGGTAGATGAATAAGCTGCTAGGTAATCCTCAAGACGTCCAGTTCGTATGTTTTTCTCCAATTTGTGCTCAGGGCTTCTACAGAAATACCAAAGGCCAAGGTAAATGGCGAGTAACCTCGAGTTAAAGCCATTTGATTTCTGCGCAGCTTTTTGGAAGAACAAGGCTGTAATGACCAAACAGGGCGAAACAATCTGATTGATTCATTATTCGGGGTTAAGGGTGCATACTTTAACCGGCGACCACGTAATGCGTGAAATCCTGCTGGAAGTATGTATCCTATACCCCGGCCGTAACCCGTCCTTCTCCAGCCTTGTCTCAACTGCGTCAGCCACGCACAAGTTAACTTGCAGTCGGAGATTACGCGATTTTCCGCCTACACCGGCTACAAATGTGTGACGTCATAGCAAAGTGCCTGAGGCGAAACTTTGACGCGTTTGATTGGCTCCTTCTTTTCCGCTTACTCCGACTGCACCGTATTCAACCTTGTCGAGGGGACGAGTGGTCTAGGGGTAAGATGCTCGTCTCACAATCGAAAGGTTGTGGGTTCGAGTCTCACCTGTCGCTACTCTTCGCCCGCGACCAATCGGCGTGAGAGATTGGCGACACTACATGACTCAACGGTCGACGTGTCGTAAAACCAATAACCAACCAACCAACATCCTTCCGAACAGGCTCTGGTTTTCCCCACTAATAAAAAAAAAAAAATTAAAAAAACCAACCAACATCCTGTGTATCGTCACCGCGATGGGGCCGCAGAAGCACCCACCCCCCCAACAAGGGCGTCTGGTTTGCGGCCCATCCGTCTATCACAGATAAGGCCAAGGCCGCCCGCATTGTTCGATTATTAGCCACCGCGATGAGATCACCTTACGAGGTTATAACTGATAAGAACCGGAGCTCGTGTGGAGAGTTCGCATACCAAAGGCTACTGGCGCCACCAGTCGGGTACGTCCACGAGTCATCGCTGGTTGCCACGCGACCGAGCAGCCAGGCTGCCGTGCAAAACTGCAATCTCAGCGTGCGAGAAGTGCATTAGAACTGAACCCATGACCTGCGGCGAATCAACAGTCAGCAACGTCGCGAGGGCAATGGCCGCTGGCGTGTCGGGCCAATCACGGCCCGGTTCACGCGGGTTGGCGTGTTATGTAGAACCAGCCAATAGCAGTGCGGGTTGTCGCCGTCAATGTATTTACGTGGGCGGACTCGTGTGTTATATATGAGTGCTAATGAAATAAAGGGGAGCTCGAGACGGGGCTCGAGACTCGACTGGAGTCTCGACCTAGACTCGGACTACGAGGTAGAACCATCGTTTTGCGATTTCGGAGGGTAAGGGCCGAGAAGATCCAGCCCGGGAAGTCACTCATCACGGGTTTTAACGAGTGAGCTGTCCTACTGTTCTGGGGTATACAAGCGGAAGGATTGGTCTATCCTGATTTCCGGAGAAAACACCCTATACTAATTATAACAATTGGCACACTAGCATCTTATTCTAACATCGCGCAACCAGGTGCTCACATCACACACGTTTTACTCTGTAACCAGCGGCTGTTCTAACAACAATTCGTACACTAGCGTCTTAATCTAACATCGCGCAACCTCACATCATACACACGTTTACACTGTAACTAACGACTATTCTAACAACACCCAACCAGAAGCTCGCTTAACCCGACTCGATCGTCGCAACACAGTTGGTGGTACACTCGGGGAAGTGCAGGCCCGGGGTCATCTATATCTGACCCCACTCCCTCCACGGATGGGACATCAGGGCATTCTATTCCTAAGCTAACCGCAGTGCCCATCAACGCCGGTTCTCTCCTGACAGCGGGCCACCCATCCCCTTCTTCCCTCAGAACGGAAGTTGCTTGGGTGGGACCCAGATCGCCGCTGTTACTGTCGGCACCACCAGCCGCTAACGCATCCGCGCCGAGATCCCCACTTTCCCCAACGACGCGAGTTCCGAGAGCGGTGCTTCCGGAGGAAGGATGTGAACCCCTTCGCCTCCAGATTCCTGCGGTTAGCTTAGGAATAGAATACATGCATATATATATATATATATATATATATATATATATATATATATATATATATATATATATATATATATATATATATATATATATATATATATATATATATATATATATATATATATATATATATATATATATATATATATATATATATATATATATATATATATATATATGCATGACAAATTTCAACATATCCAGAATCATTGTGCAAATATTCAATCAAATAGCACCTTGCCTTCTTGCAGGCAAAAATTTGTCATGCCTAAACACTCTTATAAAAAAACATTATTCATACATTGCGGTCACTGAGTTTTCGCATCGAAACTCCGTATGAGGAAGTATATTATCGTTGCCCAACCGTACCTATAAAGACCAGTAGGTTTCAGTTCAGTCTGCGTGCCATGGTCATCTCGTGCGGAATGTTTCGCTCGCCGTATTGAAGATGATGGAAAAGTATCTGGATCAGAAGCTTCTTCATTCAGTAGATAAAACATATCACCGATTATAGTCGTGCACTGCGATACGTTTCGTCTTAACTTAAGACATCACCAATCTACGTAACCACAAATATAGCGATATATTGAAATACATTGTTTACACTGCTTAAGATTATAGAAAACTCGTGCTACCAGCCCAATGCACTTTCACTGATATGCAACGATTGAGGTACCCTCGCGGGCCCCTCAAGGAGTCGGTGCAGGGAGCCGATAAGGCCCCTGAGCCGACGTGTATGGCCCTTGGACCGACGAAAGGGGCCCCGGGCTAACGGAAAGGGGTCGATGAAGAGACCCCGAGTCAACGGAGAGGCTCTCAGGAATATATTGATGGCCCTTGGCTTGGGGGGGGGAACATGTCCCCCCAATTTCTGACAAGTGGCGATTTGTCCCCCTCAATTTCTTTCGTGTCCCCCCAAGCCTCAGTTACCTGAGCATCATCGCCGCAAAATTATGCTTAGTAATTTATAAAGTAAAAATATATAAGCAACATAATCACAAAATCTCCGAGTGATAAATCATTAAACGTTTGAAATTTCTGCTTCCAGGCCATTCTTGAATAACATGAACCGTGACCATCTTGTGACTTCGCTGGGGTGGAAAATTGTGTCTTGCGAAAGAACAAATTTGCATTATCGCAAGGCTTTATACGTGTTAGGCTGCAGTCCCCTGCGCATACACCGGATATATCTTGAACAAACGTGATTCTGTATATCCTTGGGTATCTTCAATACCATAGAGGAGAGTCATGGGCAGCCTTAAGCACGTACGTCAAGTTAACGGGGTATTCGTATTCGCATTCAGCGACGAGTTCGCCAGGGAGTCAGTATTGGCCTTGGCATTCAGCGACGTGCTTATGATCGTTCGAATAAATTACCACAAATGCTTCGGTTTGTACTACGCTGGAACTGGAACGGTTTGTACTACGCTGGAAGCAACTACATAGGTCCTACATGACCACTTTAACGGTCACTGTCCAAAGCAAACCGGGTTCTTCGGTCGCCTCCAATTTTTTTCGTTTTCATCCTAACCTGCCCAAATCTGGTATCAAGCGTTAGCCTGTGATGAACCATCGTGTAACATTTCAAACCGGTTCATGTCTAGGTAAAACTTCAAGGCAAAAGGTTAGCTTGATTTATTAGATGGCGATATTGAAGCAATATCGACCGAACGCGAGGTTCGGTTGCTATCGCTCCAACTTCCATCAAATGGCCATCGTTCGACGTGGCTTTTTATGCGGTATTAGAAAGCTAAGCAATCGAATTGTTTTTCAAGGGCAAAGGCTAAGCTGATCGGCTCAATTTTTTTTCCCGTTTTCGCTGAAGCCTATCCAAATTTGGTATCAAGCGATAGCTAGTTGTTAACACTCGAGTCAAACCGGGACATGTCAAGGTCAAAGGTTTGATTGAGTTCTTCGATGACTTCGCGTTTCGTCGCTATGGCTTCACATTTCGGAAAATTGATGTCATTCTACATCGTTTGTTGTGCGGTATCAGAAAGTTGATGATTCCAAACAATCTCGACCGGTCAAAATTCAAGTTGGTTTCTTCGGTCGCCTCGCTTTTTTTCGCCCAGGCCTACCCAGATCTACTATCAAGCGATAGCCCATGGTGAACCCTCGAGTAACATTTTGAAACCTGCATATGTCAAGGTCAAACCTCAAAGTCAAAGGCTAGTTTGAATTGTTAGAAGCCCTCACGACTCGTCGCTATGGGTTCAATTTGCACCAAGTGGGTGTCATTCGACGTGCCTTGTGCCGTGTTATAATGTTACGTAATCGAACTAATTTCAAAGATCAAAGGTTAAACCGATTTCTTCGGTCGCCTATCATTTTTTTCGGCCTAACCTACCACATCTGGTATCAAGCAATAGCCCGTAGTGAACCACGAGTAACATTTCATATCAGGACATGTCGATGTCAAACCACAAGATAGCTTAAATTGCTCGATGTCCTCGCGCCTCGTCGCGATGTCCTCGATTTTCATCAAATTGGTGTTATTTGACGTGCCGTGAGGTACCCTAGCAAACTGTTCAGAAATCACATTAATTTTCAAAGTCAAAGGACGAAGTAATTTCTTCAGTCGCCCGAGTTTCTTCGTTTTCTCACAAGGCTACCCATGTTTGCCATCAAGAGATAGCCCGTGGGCAACCCTCGAGTAACATTTCAACCAGGGACATGTCAGGTCAAGCCTCAAGGCTAAGGGTTAGTTTAGGGTTAGTTTACATGTTTCATTCCTCACGTTCTTTCGCTATGGCTTCAATTTGCATGTTGTGGGTGTCATTCGACGTGGCTTGCCGTATGTTATCAGAATGTTCAGATATCGAAATAATTTCGAAGGTGTCGAAGGTTCGGTGTGTGTACAATGATTCAGTGTAATAGGAATAGACGGATCAAATCTCTATGTTTGCAGCCGTTGTGATAGGGGGCACTCATATCCTATGTGACTCGTAATCTGCTCGTCGTAACCTGCTCGGACGGCGCTATCATCGGTGGTTCGTATTTACACTGCCACATTCCGGTTCCGGACATATACAAGATAGAACTTTAGAACTTGTCTGCTTTCCTCTCAATGGTTCAATGGAAGTTATGAAATTTGCAAGAGAAGCCACACTTGAATGCGCACGATTTTATAACCAGCCGGAGTTCATAAACGCGAGAGAGCAATCTTGTAATCAGGGATGGATCAAGGGATTGTCACGGGGGGTACTTGTCTGGAGGGGCGCCATTTCTTTGGAGCGGCGCCACTGCGAAAGCACCTGTAGGGGCGCCCCTGGCTGAAAAAAATAGAGGGGGCGGGTTGCACTCGGTCCTTCCCGAAGGGGTGCCTTTCCTTCCAATAGGGTGCCTTTTTCTTTCATAGGGACGCCTCTGGCTGACAAATTCCAGCGGGTACACTGAAATCAAGCATGGGAAAGGTTATTGTATTCCTATATTTACTACAATAAAGCCATCGTCGAATATTTTCTTGTTTTTTCCTGCTACAAGGGGGCAACGTCTAACGTACTTTCAGCATTGCTATGTATTGATTTTGAACTCGGGCCCAACACATATGATATAAGCCTAGATGTTCATAGGCAGTGATAAGGAGTGAAACTTGCTAATTTTGGCAGACCATTTTGTCCCCAAAATGTCATTTCAACAATGGTAAATCTGAAAACCAGACATTGAAAATGAAGTGGCTGAAATCCAGGGCTTTTTTGGGAGAGGGGGGAGGCGGGGCTACCACCCCATCCTGTTTAAACTTCACGCGTCCCTGGTTTGTTCCCCCCCCCCCCTCAATTTCGAAACCGTGGCTGCACCCATGCTCTGGGTGTTACCGCAGTCCAAAATCCAGAATGATCAATTGTTCCATGTCGACAGGAGTCATGCGTAGCCAGCTCGCTGTACGGCCAATACTATGTGTCCGACTGAGGCACGCAAGGCAGGAACGGCATACACCCGTATTTCTCCCTTCGCGGCTACAGGGCAAGTTGTCACGGACGACCGCAGATGCAACTTACTGCCCGTGAACACTGGCTCGCGGTCATCATCTAGATATGCTGTGATGGAACGCCTGAAAGTGAAGCGTTGCAGCGTACCATCCAATGGTGCTGTGAAGTGGCACAGTCCATTTTCCCAATGACTATCCATGTCAAACCCTCCGTAGAAGCCAATTTGAGAACGGATTGTACCTACCATAGGCATAGGTTTAGGTTTCTGAAAATTATTGAGAGGGTGCAATACGCGAAGGTAATGGGCGGCCCAAATGGATTGAGGGGCATGGCACACAGGGTCTCATGTTAAAAGTTGAAGCTATTGGGAGGGCAAAACAATTTTTTCGGGGGGGGAGGGGGTAGTGCCCTCCCAAAAGCATACAAAGCTACATCCCTGGTGCCTACATGATGCTGGTGAGAGATCGGTCGGACCGTTATGTTCGACAGGATGAGTTAGCTGATTGCCACCTGTTGTGGTGCACAAAAACATCTTGCCACTTTCTAGTTTCACTTTGTAATCAAGTCCACCAGGCTTCTATCTAACACACCCGACGGCCCCGACAGTGCGCCCGCGGCACTAGGGGTGGTGGCGGTACCCTCACGTGCACGACGACTGGAGTACATTGGATCCATGAGCTGTGCATTCCAGCTGTTCTAACTACACAAAATCTGACTCAGCAGAGTTCGTCCAGCTGAGTCAACCAGATACACCGTCTATACATTACAATGCACGTCTCCAGACAACTGAGGTGCATGTCGTTGAAAAGCTATTTGCAGCTCTGATCCTAACTACAGCCAGGCTGTTACGATCATCCTTTTCCATAGTTAACACAAAAATAATGCGCCCAGAATACATTGTGGGCTGCTACTCGGGGCTCAGCTCACATCAGCGACAGGGATCCACTGGCAGTTCGCCATGTCTTGATATCGTGCCAATGTTTTGTTGACGATCGAACACGTTAATATCGGTCTGTCCAGGTAGTTTCCTTAATGATGTTCTGTCAAAGAACTCTTGCATTGTTCAATCGTGACGCCTGGTGCATTTCTACGCCGCACTGATATTCATTGCATGCAAACTCGGTAGCACTATAGCGCCATATAGACGGTACTCGCCATATAAACGGCCCTCTAAAGGGCACAGAGCCTCCCAAAAACGGGCCGGACCTTGAAACACGCGTTGCAGCACTAATTAAGCACACCGGGAGCTCTAAAAAGAAATCAGGAGGCCCTCAAAGCACGCCGTGGCCATGCCATCGCATAAGGGCCATAAAAGCAGACTGGGCCCGCAAAAAGCAGCATGGTCCCAAGAGAGAAAAAATGATTCTGCACTAAATAAACACATCGGGTCTTCGAAAACTAAAAAACGTCGTTTTTTAAAAACAAAAACGGAAAAAAACATCGGTAAACAAAAAATAAATAAGCCCTAGTCCTACCTAGAGGATAGTCCTAATAAACCTAGAGTCGGGGTGGTGGAGTGTGCTGGATGTGTGTGCACAAGTGTACTGGATCCTTAACAAAAATGGATTGGAGCCCTACAATCAGGCGTGTTGTTTTGCGCAATTTTTAGGGGCATGCTCCCCTCCCCAATGTTCAGTTTTTCCCCTCCAATAGTGAATTTTGCCTCCACCACCACCTCCATTATGAAATGGAAATGGGCATGCAGCAAAAAGGATAAAACTGCGGGCTGCGATCGAAGCGGGAGCCCTGATGGCCCCGCCGATGGTCCCACCGATGGCCCCGCCGATGGCCCCGCAGGTGGACCCGCCGATGGCCCCGCCGATGATCCCGCCGATGATCCCACGAATGGTCCCACCTATGACACCGCCGATAGCCCAGGAATAGTAGTGACGTCCGACCTTTCATTCCGACCACTTATTACACCTACATCAATCCTGTAGCACTTTGGCAAAAAATGAAATAACTTGGGAAAATTTAACCATAGAACTGGGGGACAGTTGTGAAAAGTTTCTTCAGAATGTTCCTTCATCCGTGGCATGGTTTCTTTACTTAAACAAGAAGAATTCAAATGTTCACTTTGCATACATACTTATGCTGTATTTTATACGCAAATTTATGCGTAAATTGATCGCACAGCAAGAGCACACTGAGGCAGAGCTTGAGTGCATTTCACATGGACGTATTATGGCATTCTCATACCCAATGTCATTTCCGTTATCGTTCCTGTCGTGGTTTCAATTCAGGTTGGCCGTGTTAAGTACGTTCTGCCCTGATTCCTCTGCCAGCGATATTGATATGCAGATCCCGAGACATCAGCCTCTAGTTGGCAGTTTCCTGTTATTATAGCTGGTTCTAAGTCAGGAATCAACCATAGATGGCCTATTGGACTGATACCTATACATAGGTATCATTCCAATATACCCACCAACGACAGAACAGCCGCTCAGGCAATCATCTGACAATATAGGCATATAGGCAATCGCTATATCCGGTTATTCCCGGCAGTCACAGTCAGAACTCAGCCATGACCTCACGAAACATATTGCCAATCGGGATTTAGTGAGTCAACCCTTGAAATCGGTTAATCAATGCCCTTTCCTGTAATTATGCGGCTTCTAGTGGTTAAACTTGTTGTTAACATGGTTTTGATCGTATTTTCAACCACATATAACTATAGGCCATCCATTTTGGTTTCCACACGAAGTTTCACAATTCATTCATCAGCAGCACGGGATTAACGGAAAAGTTATAGGCTGGATTGAATTCATGGTTCAGGAGAAGGCAACAAAGGTAGTGTGTTTCCTTCACTGGATAAATGGATATCGATGGATCACATGGAACAATGGATATCGATCTGAATGGAAGAATCCTGAGTGTTGTGCTACTGGGCTCCGTTCCAGGTCTTCTTCTCTTTATAATTTTTGTGAACAACATTGAGGTAAGGCTGAGGAAAATGCTGCTTAAATTTGCTGATGATATCAAGCTGGTAACAATGGCTACACGGCCGGTCCCCTGAATGGATCCGGCCGGTCGGTCGGTCGTCCAGTCGGCGGCCTATTTGAGGCCGGCTGGCCGGCCGCCCAGCGATGCTTCGCCTGTGAGCTTATCGGTGAAGTCGGGTTATTAGCAAGTGATAACACACATGCCAAATCGGACGTCCCAGGGTGTGCGGTGCAGAAGGCAAGCTTCAGCAGGGGGAGGGGAGAACGGAACGATAATTCGCACCTATCGCCACGTTTCGACGGGAAAACTCTAAACTTTAATGCATGCAGGGCTAACCTTAGGCGTTTGTAATGACTCGCAACCATGCATAAGGGCCCATAGGTGTCTGTAAGCGCCCGAAGACGTTCGTAAGGGCCCGCAAATATCAGTAAAGGCCCGTGGAGGTCCATAGTGGTCCGCAGATATTCGTGAAGGCCCGCCCGTACACATCTTTATGCGCTCATAGACGTTCGTGAAGGCCCGCATACATTTATAAGGACCAGTGGACGTTCGTAAGGATCCGTATGCGTTCGTAAGGGCCCGAAGACGTTCGTAAGGATCTGTAATCCTTCGCAACGGCTCGTAGACGTTCTTAAGGGCCTGACAACAGCCTAAGTGGCCATAAGAAGTGCTGTTGGCCTTTCTATCTCCGCCATGGTGAGCCCGTAGATGACTAAGTACGGATTAGTAGAGTTCTCTGGGACCTGACAACAGGCTGGATAGAACAAGGAAAGGATTGATTGCCATCGTAAGCCTTTCTTCCACTGTCTGTGTTACCGCAATCCAAAATCCCGAGTCATCAATTGTTTCTTGTCGACAGAGGTCCAGCGTAGCCCGTTCGCTGTTTGTTCGACTGAGGCACGCAAGGCAGGAACAGCATAGCTGGGGCGGTAGTCATGGGCGCTGAATCAGTCTGTGAAAGTTTTAGCTTCGTACTGGCAGCGACCACGGAGATATGGCCTGAGGAAATTTGCATAGGTCACATTGCAGGTCAATCTTTGAGAGCGATTATCTCCGGTACTTTAAAACCTAGCAGACATATAGCATACCTGTAGAATCGCAAATACCTCTTCTTTTCATTTCTCGGATCGGTTTTTAATTTTGAACAAATTTCAAAACTTTGGCCATTTGACCTCAGGTCACGTGACCTCCCGTGACCCCAAGCCACTTGATATTCACATTTGTAACCACATTTACTATAGGGGTCACCGGTTGTCTTTCGAAGCAAAAAATAAAAATGATGTTTATTTACTGATAACTATTAATAATTTTCCTTCATTATACCCGAGTTTACTGATTTTTCGCACGTTTTGCTGAGTGGTCGGGTCAGACCACTGAACCCCAAAGACCCCCAAATTGACCCCCAAAGCTCATAGGGCTATGATTTGAGATATGCACTTATCAGGCATGATGAGATGAATCCGAACGTGCCCGATTTCATGACCTCAGGTCACCAGGTCACCTATCCAGTTCAGGTTAAATACATCAGTGGAGGTGAAAATGGTAATGTCGGAAGACGTTCTGGACCCATAGTAGTGAGATAGGTGCTGATTTACAACTAAATAAATATTCAATGTATGCCTGTTACGTAGTCAATGAGAATGATTGGCAAAATCATTCACTTCATAGTTTTGGTACTCCTACCTTTGTGTTGCGGCTCGCGCGGTCAATCGCAGCTGGTCGACCGCGAAACTGATAACGGTCGGTCGAGATGTAAACAGCGACTGTTATTGGACAACGGTAGGGGGCATCATATCGGGAAGGGGTGAAATAGGAGATGAAGTATCGATGACAATGGCCGTTATCAGTAGGGCCGAAACAAGGACAGTACACATTACTGTCAGTCGTCTGAGTGAGGGAAGCGCGTGAACACTGAGACATTGTGCTAGCCGTGTCCAGTCTACTGAAAAATGGTGAACCAATACAATACAATACAAATACAAATACAATACAAAAACCGTTTTTGTGGAAAAATGGTACACACACATACGCAGTATGTGTGTGTACCTATCACCAGAATGCGAAGCTAATGGTCGAGTCATTAGGCGTTGCGGGGCTGACATATCACGATCTCATGGGCATGGCCGTCTGGACGACACTTATGGGAAATATTTCGGTTTTTTTATGACGAACAGGAAACATGCATGATGGGTTAAACCTGATCTTGACATTGCTCGATCATATTGGCCGGCGCGTTGGGACCTGAAGACGCCGCTCTACCAATCAAATGTCACCCTTCAGTTAAGGATTAGTTTAGTAGTGTAGGCGATTTCGAGATATACGTACAGGATAGGACAGTGAACATGGGAGGACACTTCATCGTTTTAACTTTAGCACAACTCCACAGTGGGTAGAGTTTATGTGTTATATCCGATGCACTGAAGCACAATGCTGCTATTGTCCACGCGTTCTTACAACAGTTAGTTCCTATTTTGAAGTCACGTGTCCCTGGTCTCAGAAAGGTTCACTACGTTTCAGGCGGATGCGCCGGCCAGGACAAGAACCGTTTCAATTGTGTGAACCTTTGCCGTCACTGTGAAGATTTCGATGTTGACTGCGAGTGTCACTTTTTTTTCGGTACCTCCCATGGCAAGAGCGTATGCGATGGTGTCGGTGGTACAGTGAAAAGAGCGACGGCTATGGAGAGTTTGAGACGACCTAGCCAGGACCAGATTCTGAGTGCTGAAGATATGCACCGGTTTCTCAATGAAAAATTCATTTCGGTCATTCACTTCCTATTCGTTTCCAAAGATTACGTTTCAAAAGTGACTGAATCCCTTAAAGAGCGGTTCGCCAAGGCTCTCACCGTCAAGGGCACACAAAGGTTTCATAAGTTTACACCAGTTGACCGGTTTCACATCATTGCCTCTGAACTATCATCCAGTACTGCAGGAGTTCATGTTCGCGTTTGTAAGGATGAGTAGGTAAGCGTTGATATGTAGTTGATTTTAGGTGATCAAGTGTGAGCAAATGTAGGCATGCCAATACAAAAACGCGTGATGAGATTTTCATTGGCTTGTGGATACGGAATTTTGTTGTTGGAGGATTCGTTTATTCTTATGTCGATATTATTGTTATTATGCATATAGGTGCATATGGTGGTATGTTGCCAATGTTTGTTTTTAACTTTGCATGTGAAATGAATAAATGTTGGCATATTAATGCTATCTCTAAAAACTATTCACGCTAACCTCTCAGCTCTCATGGCTGGTGAACATCAAGGTAAAGTTGAAGTTACTTTCCAACGTCTTCCGACATGACCATTTTTCACCTCCACTGACGTATTTAACCTGACCTGGATAGGTGACCTGGTGACCTGAGGTCATGAAATCGGGCACGTTCGGGTTCGTCTCATCATGCTTGATAAGTGTATATCTTAAATTATAACCCTATGAGCTTTGGGGTCAA
The DNA here is from genome assembly GCA_034440615.1 of Ashinkailepas kermadecensis. Classification (NCBI taxonomy): domain Eukaryota; kingdom Metazoa; phylum Arthropoda; class Thecostraca; family Neolepadidae; genus Ashinkailepas; species Ashinkailepas kermadecensis. The sequence goes on from JAOTOM010000810.1 coordinate 34,656, forward strand.
TCGCTAGAAAAAGACTGACCCGACCACTCATCAAAACGTGCGAAAACCAATAAACTCAGGTAGAATGAAGGCAAATTAATAATAGTTATCAGTAAATAAACATCATTTTTCTTCTTTGTTTCGAAAGACAATCGATGGCTCTTATAATAAATGTGGTTACAAATGTGAATATCAAGTGACTTGGGGTCACTGGAGGTCACGTGACGTCAATTGACCAAATTGTTGAAATTTGTTTAAAATTGAAACCTGACCCCATAAATGAAAAGAAGAGGTCTTTGCGATTCTAAAGATATGCTATGTGTCTATGCTAGGCTTTAAAGAACCTGAGATAATCGCTCTTAAAGATTTACCTGCAATGCGACCTATGAAAATTTCCTCAGGCCATATCTCCGAGATCGCTGCCAGTACGAAGCTAAAACTTTCACAGATTGATTCAGCGCCCATGACTACCCTATACACCCACTTAGGTTGAAATCGCTCGCATGGCGGTGTCATTTCCCAAGAAATGCGGTCCAGGCGCCTTGCGGTCGCCTGGTAATGGACCTTGCCGAGCAATCTTTCTCCCTTCATGGCTGCAGAGCAAATTGGCACATGACGACCGCAAATGCGATCTCCTGCCCTTGAACACTGACCCGTGGTAATCACCCTGATAAGCTGTGAGGGAAGGCCTGAAAGTGAAGCGGCGTAGTATATCTTCCAATAATGCTGTGAAGCGACACATTCAATGTCCCAATGACTATCCATGTCGAACCCTCCATGGAAGACAATTCGAGCGCAGATTATGCACACCACAGGCTTAGGTTTCTTAAAATTATTGAGAGGGTACAATATATGAAGCCAATGAGCGGGCCCAAATGGATTGGTGAGCATACCACATAGGGTCCCATGTAAAATTGAAATTGTTGGGAGGGCAAAGCCAACATTGGGGAGGGGAGGGCAAGTGCCCCCACCCCCAACAAAAAAAACAAAAAAAAACATACAAGGCTACACCCCTGGTGAGACGCTGGTGCGATACATGACGCTGGTGAGAGACCGGTCGGACCTTCATGTTCGACAGGTGAGTTAGCTGGCTGTAACCTATTGTGGTGCAACTACAACATCTTGCCACTTTTCAGTTTCACTTCGTAATCAAGTTCACCTAGCTTCTAACCAAAACACCCGACGGCCCCGACAGCCTGCCTGCGGCACCAAGTGTGGCGGCGGCACCATCACATGCACGACGACTCGAATTCCATGAGACCTTCAGTTGTACGCACCAGCTGTTCTAACTACACAAAATCTGACTCAGCAGAGTTCGCTCAGCTGGGTTAACCAGGCGTACCTATGCATTCTTAGAAACGTCTCCAAACAACTTATGTGCAGGTCATTGAAAAGCTATCTGCAAGTCTGATCCTAACTGCGGCCAGGCTGCTACGATCATCCTTATTTATAATTAACACATAAATAATGTGCCAGTGCACATTGCGGGCTGCTACTCGGAGCTCAGCTCCCATCAGTGACGAGAGTCCACTGACAGTTCGCGCCATGTCTCTGTCTCGTGCTAATTTTATGCTGACGATCGGACACATCATTCTGGGTCTGTCTAGGTAGCTTCCCTTAATGATGCTCTGTTCAAGAACTCTTGCATTGTTCAATCGTGGCGAATTATGCATTTTTACCTGAAGTATCGTTCTCAGCTAGATACACTCCTCGCTGATATTTATTACATGCAAACTCTGAACACGATGACGAAAGCGTCGTATAGACGGTACTCACGATGTTAACTTTCGAATTGCATTTAACCTCATTTTGATGATTGAGCTATGATAATCGGAGAAAAATGACCATAGAAGTCGAGGCAGGGATCCAGTATTTGTCATAGGAAACATGTGTCCGGAGTGGCATCACTTTCAAAGTACCTGGAGTGGCGCATTTGCCTTACGAGGGGTACCTCTGGCTGAAAACAAAAGTCGGTGGGGGAGTGGGTTCGAGCATTCCCGGAAGGGTCTTTTTCCTGGCCGGAGAGACGCCACCTTCCTATGCTGGGGGGGGCACATGCTCCCAATGCCCTGAATTTCGGCAGAAGGCTCCGTCTTAAGTATCTCTTCCCTGAATGTGGGCTGAAGGATCCACCACGTTGATGTTGATAAACTACCCCTCTTATATCACAGGTCTGAGTTTATCGCAGCCGTGTTAATAATCGCCTCTCTTTTTTTAGCAAATGTTCAGTCATGTTACCAATGTTAATGTTACCAATCATGTTATCATGCTGGCGTGAACCGTTCATGTCAATGTATACATATATGGAGGGGTGTTGTTTTGCATGCTTTTAGAGGGGCATGTGCCCCCCACCCCAATATCAAATGAAGATGGGCATGCAGCAAAATGCACAATACTGCGGGCTGCGATCGGAGTGGGAGAACCGATGGCCCCGACGATAGTCCCACCGAGCCTCGCAGACGGCCCTGCCGATGGCTCCGCCGATGGTACCATCGATGGCCAGGCCGATGGTCCCACGGATGGACCGCCGATCGTCCAACAGATATTCCCACCAATGGCCCCGCCGATGGCCCCGCCGATGGCCCCGCCGATGCGGTCTCCGCCGATGGCTCCGCCGATGGCCCCGCGGATGGCTCCGATGGCCCGTGCTCCGCCGATGGCTCCGCCGATAGCTCCGCCGATGTCTCCGCCGATGGCTTCGCCGATGGCTCCGCCGATAGCCCTGGATCAAGTGACGTCCACCCGTTCACTCTGGTAACATGCCACTCAGGACGTTTGTTTCCAGGCGACTGACCGCCGCCGTTAAAATCGCGACGATACCCTGTAGTGCTGCCAGCGAACTGATATCCTGAGACATTGCGCCGACTGGCACCGTCTGCGCTGCCGAGTATCCTGTTGCCATTGCTGACACCAGGCCTGAAGCCGAAGCTTCCAAGAATCTGTCCCCATGACAATTCTGAATCCGCCCCTGGCAGAAGTCCTCGGCGCTGGCTGGGCCTCCGCACCGTGGACCTTGAATTGTTGAGCTTTGATAGTTACTCCTTGTGCACATCCTTGTCTTTTAGCCGGTACTACAGCATGGTGTATGGCCCGTCATCCGACGCACAACCTTCAAAATGGGGAATAATTAGTTTCTGATATATTCTGGCTACATGTGTAATAAATACCTACTTTTAAATTAACCGTGATTTATACTATAACGACTACTTTGCTTATTTCGCAGGCACGATTTATACTCATGCGTGATGGCCACGCACACGTATTTTACAATATGAGACATGTAGTACGTCCAAAACCGAGAGACATCAGAAATGGATACTTTTTAGAACAGCTACAGAGACCTGCAAAATACTACAGAAGCAGCAAAATAGTACACTGCAGTGCATTTAGTTCTCGATAATTTTAACTGTATTATTTCTGTGATGTCGGCGAATCAGACGGCCATACAGTGTTGCACATTTGATATCTTGTACTATACCTACATGGGTGTAGGATCTTATTCAGTTGGGAGGGCTTCAATCCCCCAACTTATAGCTCCGCCCCCACCCACCTTGGAAGCCAGTCCCAACTTTGGAAGTCAAACCCATGAAAATTCAAGCAATGCTGCAAGCAAGCAATGCTGAAGTAGTATGTCGTGCACGACAACCTAGTAGCTGTAAGATTGCCCAAAATTACTAATGAGTGTTGACGACATTCTCACGGTTCATCTAAGTATTTTTTGTTATTGGTGGCGACTGACCTCTTTGATAAATTGAAATAGTACAAGCAATCATATTTTAAGTTCTCTCAAATCGATAATTACATTGGTCATTTAGCACTCATCGCAATGTGGAGTTTGCTTTGATGGTTGCATGTTGTTTCCTTTCGTATCGTTTTTAATCTGTCTTGATCGACGGAAATGTGATGTAACATACATAGATATCGTAAAAACAATGATGAAATTAGGCACAATGCGAAGAGAAAGGGAAAGAAGTCGTTTCGGCACCAAGCGCATTCTCCATACTTATGCGATAATAGTTTTGCGATTAACCAATTCGTTTTGTCCCCGGATATGCTATAGCATATCCGGGGATAAATATTTTCCCTTTTCCTGTTTGCCATGAACATGAAAAATGTTTCATGGAAAACAGGAAAAGGGAAAATAATATTTATGAAATTAATCCTTTTTTTAAGATGAGAAAACAAATTGACCCAAATTAAGAAAGAAAGTAGTATTTGAGTGTATTGATCGAACCAGGGCTGAGCATCTCATAATGTCATGAGAATGTAAAGGTCAGAAAGCGCCTGACTTGATTTAGATCGCCAGATATAGCCATACTTAACACTTATTCGTCCACACACCTTTCCCAGGCAGCGTTCACCTTACGTGTGTGAACTAGCTGTTCAGACAGAGTGAGCGAGCGTTGCGAGCGAACGCAGTGATATAAAAGCTAAAACCCACTGGGTCTTGCTTGCATGGATTTTGAGGATATCTTGAACTAGGCCTCTTTTTAGGTGATATTGGTATTAGATAAACTGACGTGAAGACGGTGGACGATGCGTTAGATATATTTAAATGGCAACTGCACTTGGTCTGGATTAAATATCGTCATCCTTTTCATGGTCAAGAACACATTAAATAAATGACATAAAATTGATGAAAAAGTTGCGTATAAGAAGTCAGACCTTCATATTGAATGTCCAAACGCAGACCGCTCCACTGTCTTATCCTGTGCAATGTATGCTGGTATGACCGGGACCCTTATTTCACACCTGGGTTTTTATGTGTGCCTTACCCACAAATATTAATATTAATAATATGCTAAGAGTTCGCCACCAGGCATCGGGGTGCAGGTGGGCTCACAGATTGTAAAGTAGCTTTGCTGGTTGATATATGAGCAACGGAGTAAACGTGACTGGTGAACACACATATAGAATGATACGTTTCGAAAATTGCATTCGCTGTTCTTTTGTCGGGCTTTCAATGGATTCGGACTATTGTCTACCCCATGGTCTTCTAGTGGTTACATTTTTATATTCCTCTTCTGTATCACATCAATTATAAATGTATCCTATCAGCAGATTAAGTGGCTTAAATCTTGCATACAAACATAATTGAGGACAGGATCCACTAACACGCACGGTGGAGGGCCTCGGACACAACGCGCAGAGGACGGAGGGGGGGGGGTTCGGCCCCCGCCCGTAACATTTCTGAAACTACTGAAGCTATAGGTACACAATTTGGACAGTAGATTATGTTTGTAGTGAACTCGTTTCAATACAGTTTGAATGGTCCCAGGCCTTTAAGATCAAATGAGGTCGTGTAATCGCCTGCCTCATCGCATCGCCTCTCCACCGCACCAACGAAGCCTTTGTGACCTCGACCGTTTGCCGGCCGTCGCCCGGTCGGTCGATTTGACACCCACGAAATTATTATATTTACTCACGGATTTCGACTTTTTGTTGCATAGGATGCGTTTATCAATCTTTAACGAAGTCACCAGAGTGCATTACAATATCGCTGCCTGTTTATGAGATAACGTAACAAAAAAAAACCTGAGAAGTGGGCGGATTCCACTCCTTCCCCTTCGGTGCGTGTGTTAAACAGCTGCATCTTATACGTACATCAATCCTGTAGCACATTGCCCCTAATAATTGCCATGAAACAACACCCATATATATATATATATATATATATATATATGAATTATATTTCGACAAGTTATGCATAAGTGGCACAGTGATAAAACTATATGTTCATGAACAAACAAGTCACCAACGTCTCCGCCACACATGCCTTCTTCAGGGTGACTTAATACAAAATTTATTTTAAAAAAACTTTAAACACAATCATGCGCTCGAAATCCAGCGTAAAAAAGTGACACGTATCGCGATCTCTCGCCGGGCTGACGAACGATATATTTCGAAACACTGCGTCAATGGCGAAAGGCGACACAACAGAATATTTTTTTTGCGAGATTTAACAAACCGATTCCATAAAATGGATTAATATTTCGTTTGTGTCAGAATACAGTCAGATACATTTCACAAACATGAGCAAAAATGAAAGCGGCAAGACAACAGTATACAGGGGAAAACCGAACATGTGAAGTCAATTTATAAGACGCTGTTCAGCATCGCGACGAACTCGCCCCGTGTCCGAGAAGCGGAAGTGGCCGGCGGCAGTAGGTTCCAGGCCGAGGCTGCCCGGAAGGAGAAGGTTCTACGTGACATGCTGAGGCGGAAAGGCGGTGGCTCCAGTGCTCCAGCCACCGTCGCACGAGTGGAGCGCCGGGAGACATCCGACCGCCGGCGGAACAGAGAACGGATCGCCTCGGGGGCTCGCGGATCATTCAGGGCTCTGAAAACGGCGATGTTGTCGCGGTGGGTGATGAGGTCACGGACACTGCGCCAGCCCAGCGTTGCCACTGTCGGCGAGATATGATCGCGACGACGAGCCCCTACGACGATCCTAGCCCCGAAATTGATCGCCTTCTGCACTCGTCCAAGGTGACATTGGGCAGCCCCGCCCCATACAGTGAGGCAGTATAGGATGTATGGAAAGACGTGAGACTGAATTAGGAGTTTGCGTGCTTCGGGTGTGAGATGGTGACGGATATTGTGGAGGCAGAACAAGGTGGAGTTGCACTTTTTGACAACGTGGGATATGTGCTCCTCCCAGGATAGGGTCAATGATGACTCCCAGCATCTCCACGAATGGCGAGGGGGTTAGGACGTGACTGCCAATGTTGAGTTGGTACGATGTGGCTTTTTTTAGGGATTGAGTCCTGCCGACAAGCAGTAGGGTAGTTTTGGTGGGGTTCATCTTCAAGGAGTTGGATGTGAAGTAAGACTGAATAGCAAGGATGGTGTTCTCCTGCCGGGATTTAAGAACGGGTAATTCATCAGGGTGTGCAGAGTCTAGCAGCTGGGTGTCGTCGGCATATGATACCAGACGTCCGTATGGAAGGTATGCTGGCAGGTCATTCATGAAGATGCTGAACAGCAAGGGACCAACCAGGGATCCCTGAGGAACACCATGGGATAGCGGAAGGGATAAAGAGCCGCCCCTCACCACCTGTCGCCGGTCAGTAAGGCAGCTGTCAAACCACCTCGGGTCGACGCCGTACCACTGCAGTTTCCGCAGGAGGATATCATGGTCGACGCTGTCGAATGCTTTGCTTAGGTCCATTGAGATGACCGAAGCGATGTGACCAGTGTCGACACGACGTGTGATCCACTCGACAGCGTCGACCAGGGCGTCCTCCGTCGAATGGCATGGCCTGTATGCATACTGGGAGGAGGAAAGAATATGATTAGTGACTAGATAAGAGGACAGCTGGATACATACTACTTTTTCACATAACTTGGATCAGACTGACAAAATAGAGATTGGACGAAAGTTACTGGCGACATCGCGAGGCCCAGATTTGTGAAGTGGAACAACCGAAGCAGTTTTCCACGAGGTAGGGAACACGCAGGAGACGACAGAAGTGTTAATGATGTGAAGTAGGTGAGGCCCGAGAACTGGAAAACAGTTGCGGAGAGCGTGCAGTGGTACGCCATCGACGCCAACCGCTTTCGACGAAGACATCTCACATATGGCCCTGAATAGTTCGGGCAGGGTCACCGGGTGTAGCCGGAGGCCGGTGGTAGTCACACAAGGTGGTCGCGGAGGGATGAGTGGAACACCGCGGTTGTCAGCAACGAGATCAGCGGCAATGCGTGGGCCCACGGAAGCAAAGTGACGATTAAATTCGTCCGCCACCGTCGCTGCCAGGCCCCTCACGGCCCCCTCCCCTCCCCCGGCCGGTCGGAGCGCAAAGTCCCGGATGTGGCGCCAGAAATTGGCACGGTCTGTCAGCATTTGCGCACACACAAAGTCACGCCTGGCTTTTGCAAACGCACATTTCACACGGTTTCGCAGCCTCCGATAAGCTACCAAGTAGTAATCCGTGCGATAGCTCCGCCAAGACTGAAAAGCCTGGTCACGGTCACGCATGAGCTGCAGCAGGTACGGACTGTCACCTACTCACGGGCAACATGCCCGGCGGGGGTGGACGGTCTTGAGGGGACAATACACGTTCACCGCCACATGCCACAAGTGCATGAACTCCTTTAGTTTCGCGTCCACCCCCGCTGCCCGGTACATACTGCTCCAGTCCGCCTGCAAGAAATGAAGGCACAAGGCGTCCCAGTTAATCTTGCGCCAGGGGCGATAGATGAAGGACGCCCGGCGACACCGCAGCCCGCGGTAGGGCACGCGCACAATTATTGTCAGATGGTCAGCAATCGGTACGAGCGGCAGCTGAATGGCCGACTCAATATCCGGGACATTGGTGATGATATGGTCCAGCAGTGTTGCCGTCGGCCACAGATGGGTCGGCTGCCGGACAAGCTGAGAGAGGCCGAGATCCTGCAGCACCTGTCCGTAGCGACGAACACCGGGGCAGTCGGAACGAAGAAGGTTGATGTTCATATCGCCCAGGCAAAAGGTTGGCTTGCCGAGACTGATGGCGACACGCAGCTGGTCTTGTAGCTCGTCCAGGCCGTCAGATACGGGCTCCGATGGCGGGCGGTAAACCACCCCCACAGTGACAGCACGGCGTCCCCCGCTACTCACAGACACCCACAGCGTCTCGCAGGACGAACCGCTACTTAATATAGGCAGCAGCTTCATATTGAATTTTTTTTTACATAGGATGGCGACGCCACCACCTCGGGCTGCAGCAGCTGGACGGCCGCGGCCCGACTGGGCCGGACGGTCACGACGCACTAGTTTCTAGCCTGGAAATACTAGGATTCTGTCGGACACGGCGGAAGAGAGCCAAGTTTCGGATAAGCACATAAGGTCTAGTTTGTGTTCTTGCAGAGTGCGAAGAACACAGTTCATTTTCGGCACTAATGACTTGACGTTAGCATGTCCAATCGCCAGGGTGCGCACCGGCTCAGGGCAGGTGGCAGCACGCAGCGTATGCTGAGTCTGACCGATGGTGAGGCGAGACGGAATGACGAAAGAAGAAGGGAGCCTGTCGCGGAAACGCTGTTGATCCGTGACCCGGTTCATGCGATGTCGCCGCTGCTGAACACGACATCCGGCGCGGATTTCTTGGCCGGCAGTCTCCTGTACTACCACCGGTCCCGTGGACGGAGAGTGGAACGAACAAGATGGGCGACACTCTACACGACGGGGGGCTTCCCCAGTGCCGGGAGTGGTATGCAGAGCAGCACTCCTTTGAGATGATAGTAATGCTCGTTGCAGGGCTCTCCTCTTCACCTGCTGTCCGCCCCGCATCCTCGCCTCCTCAGCCGTCGTCGGCGTCCGACCGGGACAGATTCGGTGGGGCGGACCAAGCCAGCGGACGGCTCGGCAATGTTGACGTTAGCGCCGGCCGCGGCCGGGCTCGGCTGGCCCGGGTCGGTACTGACTTCCGGACCCGCAGATATCTGCGGCGGCTGTCCTAGGGGGGAAGTTGACGGGGGTGGAGGGGTGCGAAAAGATTGATGGAGGTGTTCTTGCGCGTTTGCGGCTGGTGGCTGTTCGGCGGCTGGAGGACATGACGATAGTTCTGTACTTTTTGCTGGTTTCTCGGAAGCTTGCACTGATGATGACATTTCGATGACAGGACCGGGAACTTGGTTTAATTATGAATCTTGTCACACGCTTACGAAGGTTTTCTCGGAAAATGTGGCTTGCCCCCACACAATACACGCATCAGCACAGCTGAATTATCCAAAACTTGATAGGGCGATTTACGGATGATTAAAACACTCACAGTTCACGGCGGCGTCACACAATCACGGTAAGAAGTTCGCATTTCTATAAGCACACTATGAAACTGCGGTGTTTACTTGCTCCGGAGAAAACTAAGAAACAGTGTGGAGCGGCACACAAACCCGTGGATGGCATTCGACAATGTCAGATCCATTATCATTCACATCGCCCTGTGTGCATGCCACAGCGCGTTATGCAGGTGTGTGCGACACCGAGGATTGCATCAATAGTTCACCTGGGTTTGTCAAACTTGCCAGCATGATAGCGTACCTGGCGCAGGACGATGTGCTGGAGGTGCAGCGGGCATCTGACCCGGGCTAGAGAGTTTGACCCACACCTACACATGCAAACATACACACACACACACACACATACACACATGGATGTAACCACTGGGGGGCTGGGGGGACATGTCCCCCCAATTTCTGAAAAGTGGCGATTTGTCCCCCTCAATTTTCTCCGTGTCCCCGAAGCCTCAGCTACCTGAGTATGATCGCCGCAAAATTATACTTAATCATGTATAAAGTGAAAATATATATCCAAGAGAATCACCAAAAATAGTAGAAACCGATCAAGCGAATCAACGGGTTTCACAGGATATCTGTAGTCACAAAATCTCCGAATTGTAAATCAGCAAACGTAGAAATGTCTGCTTCCAGGTTATTTTTGAATAACATGAACCTTGGCCATCTTGTGTTTTCGCTTCGGTGGAAAATTGTGCTTTGCCAGTCAACAAATTTGCATTATCGCAAGGCTTTATTAGGTTGCATTCCACTGCGCATATATTGATATATCTTGAACAAACGTGACACTGGGTGTCCTTGGTTATCTTCAAGACCATGGAGGGGAGTCATGGGCAGCCTTAAGCAAGTTCGTCAAGTTAACGTCGTATTCGTATTCGTATTCAGCGAAGTGTTCGCCAGTGGCGTATTTGTATGGGCATCGGCATTCAGCGACGGGTTTATGATCATTCGAATCAATTATCACAAATGCTTCTGCTTGCACTGAACACGATGGAAGCAAATACATAGGTCTCACATTACCACCTTGACGGTCAATGTACAACGCAAACCGGTTTCTTCGGTTGCCTGCTTTTTTTCGTTTTCACCCAAACATGCCCAAATCTGGTATCGAGCAATAGCCTGTGTTGAACCATGGTGTAACATTTCAAACCGGTACATGTCATGGAGAAACTTCTAGGTCAAAGGTTAGTTTGATTCATTAGATGCCGATATTGAAGCGATACCGACCGAACGCGAGGTTCGGTTGCTATCGCTTCAATTTCCATGAAATGGGCGTCCTTCGACGTGGCTTGTTATGCGGTAACAGAACGCTAAGCAATCGAATTATTTTTCAAGGGCAAAGGCAAAGCTGATCATCCGGTCGGCTCAATTTTCTTTCGTTTTCGCTCAAACCCATCCAAATCTGGTATCAAGCAATCACCAGTGGTAAACACTCGAGCAACATTTCAAACCAGGACATGTCAAGGTCAAATATTTGATTGAGTCTTCGATGGCCTCGCGTCTCATCGCTATGGCTTCAATTTGCAGAAAATGATGTCATTCAACGTCGCTTGTGCGGTATCAGACAGTGGATAATTCGAAAGCATCTCGACGGGTCAAAATTCAAGCTGATCTCTTCGTTCCCTCACATTTTTTGGGGGTTTTCGCTCAAGCCTACCCAGATCCACTATCAAGCGATAGCCCATGGTGAACCATCGAGTAACATTTTGAAACCGGGATATATCACGGTCAAACCTCAAGGTCAAAGGCTAGTCTGAATTTGTCAAAGTCCTCACGATCC